>VWZZ01003502.1:883151-983147 GCA_013399095.1 Psophia crepitans
AAGCGGGCTCCCAGCGCGGACTCCTTTCACGACAAGCGGTGCCGGCCTCGGCGAGTGTCGTCGCCCGGCCGCTGCGGGGGCGGGAGCAGAGGCCAGGCTGGAGCAGACCCCGGGCCGCAGGCTCGGTGCGGGGCCGTGGCCCGGGCTTGGCTGCGGTCTGGGCTGGCTCGGTGCGCTACCCCGAGGCCTCGCCGAAGCGCACCTGAGAAACGCATCCCCGAGAGCGCGTTGCCAGAGCGTTTCAAGGCTTATCTCCTGCGCTCCGGAAAGCCTCACCCACAGAGTTACTAAATGAGACTCCTGCATCCAGCACAGTCCAGAAAAATTCCCACTTCGCTCTGCAAGCCAGAGATGCTTCATCGCTGGTAGCATTGTTTCAAAGAACAGATTCCCCTGCTGCAAACCATGTAACACACTGATCTTGTGCCTGAGGACAGATGGCCAGCGATTCTGAGCTAAAATCTCGGGGCTTGCCAGGGTTTTCTCTGAGATGCATTTGGGCAAATTACTCCAGGCAAAATCTTCAAACTTGAAAACAGGTTTTCAAAGGCATATTGTGTACTTAATTCAAGGAAAGCTGCAATGTTGGCTGAGTTCAGCGAAAGCAGGCCTACCTGCCATCAAAACCACGGGGCTTGTTTCGGGACCATAAATACGTTACTAAACTTTGGGGGCCCAAGTCTGAGTTCTCTGACGTTAAGTTTGAATATAAAATACAGACTATAAGTCACAGGCGCGGTTCTCTACTTCCAAACCTATTGCAAGAATTACTGAGTTTATGCAGCACTTACAAATGAGCAGTATTTTAAACCCACCATTACTACGCAAACCAGAGCAATGGCTCTCGCTTTCCACACTAAGGAGGTTACACTCATCTCTGCTGCTCACAGTCCTGGTTCATGGGCCGTATAAATAGGATGTGCTTGGGAGGGGACTGGCATAAACAAACCCTTCACAAAAAATTCTGAGAGTTTTTCCCTCAGAATATCAATTTAAATTCTCTGGCTGGCTCTGCTTTCGGACGTAATCGGGTGTCCCTCGAATTCAGGAACAAAGGGGGAAAACCAGACCAAGGCCTGGTTTCTTAAAATAGTCAGAGACCCCTTCACCAGGGCCTGTAGGGCCTCTCGCCTCTCTGCCTCACCTTGTGAGCGTAGGGAATACAGAAAACAACATCATCCACTTAAGTCTGGCCTTCAGCCTTGAAATCTGAAGAATCGTATTTTGTGATATGTTAGCTTTTTTAGGCCTCCTTTCCACTTAGATGTATTTGTAGTCCACAAATCAAGCACGTCTAAACTATTGTCTTTTCAAACTCTGATAACGTATTTTAAATGCGTAATACATACCTAGATGAATAAAATACTTTTCAGATAAAGCAATAAACACCAAGGTTATTGTTATGTGCAAGCAAATCCCTGCCTCTGGTCAGGCTCTGCTCGATGCAGTTAGACGAGACATCGAGATGGCTTCAAGCAGTTTCACTCCTCCCCATGCCCCCTTTGGTTCGGTTTTAAGGATTCCTGTGACGTTCTCAACTTCTTTACAGTCCCAGAGGCGTGATTCACTGCACACAAGTTCTGGACCAAAAAAATTCATCACCCGCTCTAGATTTGGAATAAAAGTGGCATAGCACCACTCGGGGTGCCCGTATGTCACAACCTCAGATCTGGAGCAGAGAGGAGCGCTGGTGCATCTGTGTGGAGCAAACCCATCTTTCTGTGGAGACGCTAGCCTTGGGTCCTGGCAACTAAACGCCCACGTGTGCAGGGTGCTGGGACTCATTGACCAAGCCCTTGGCGCCTGTCCTTTATCCTCACAGTATCTCAGAGAGGCAAGGTACCGTGACACCCAGCTTCACGGGTGGGTTACTCGGCTGCCAAGGCTCAAGGAATCGACTGAGATGAGGTAGAGAAACATTTCTGTGAAGCAAGTCCCGAGAGACTGGATGAAAAGTATATGGAAGGGCCGTACCGAGACAGCGTGTTCTGCCCGAGTCCTGTTCCTGGAGTTTCCTGTGGCCACCTCAGGGGTGTGGAGGCTGTAAGAAACATGAGGCCCACAGTGTAAATGTAATGGAGGCTCTTTAATTATGGCCCAAGGACCATGGACTTGAATGCAAGAATTTCAGGTCCCAGAGTACCTGACCAGCGTACCGTTTGTTTCTGTGTATCTCCATTAAAGTGGTGGGTATCTGCAATTTATTAAATTCTTTGTACTCTTTTTTTTTTGTTTGTTTTTGGTCACATTCGTTTTTCTCTAAAGGTAGAAGAGGTGGTCATTCAGAGCATCCTCTCTCTGCTCTCTGTTTCCTGTGCCCTCTGGTTCCTTGATCTGTTTCTCTCCCCTTTCTCTGTTCTTACATCTCCTTTTTTCCATCTGCATTTTTCCTCCAGCAGCACCCATTTCCTGTGGGTTTCATCACCACCCCCACCCTGCTTCCATCTGTTGAAGAGATCAGCCACGAAGTTAACTTGCAATTACACTACCAGTGAAATTACACCAACACTCACAGCGGCATTACTAGGCATTAAAGCGAACACCCCAGCAAAATTAATGGCAGGGGCGGGGGGAATTCATCCCTCCCACAAACAGGTTGTCAGCGATCTCAGGTAGGTAAAACAGCAGCTCCTCAGTATATCAAGGCCAGGGTCCTCTCTCGGTAGCCTAGAGAGGCAGAATTGCTTTCCAGCAGCAAGCTGACACTCTGCAGCCTTCATGTGCCATGAGAGGCAGGGAAATACATCAAATGACCGGCCGCAGCTGCGGGCTACGGCTGACACCTCTAACAGAGCAATAATGGGAATTGACTGTAATTTCTGTGTCGCAATGGTCCAGTATAGCCCTACCAACTCGGACTTTTTAAAGTGATAATTTCTTTCTGGTATGTAATTTAATAGATTTGTCAATGTTCGTGCAGTATACTTTTTTTTTTTTCCCTCCCAGCAGAAATATAGTCTTATAGAAGTCCAGTTTCAGGATTGAGGCAACAAATTAGAAAAGCAATTTGAGGTACAAGGTTAGATGGGCTGTATATGCCAGCCATTTTCACAGTTACTTTATGTGGTATATTTAATATTGCATAAATTCAATTTATTCTGTCATTTTAATAATACTTTAATGGATCGTGAGGACTGATGTATACACAGCACTGTACAATGGTATAAAATGCTATAGCTGCCTCCTGAAGTTTTGCTATGTCATTTATGTGTAGATTATAGTAATAATTTGATCAACCTAATTAGACATTGATAATTTTATAAGTTAATTTCTCAGGTAAGAAGAAAAAAGTACTTATAGCGAGTGCTAAAACTTAGCATTTAACTGTGCTACATACAGAAGGAAAATAACTTATGGCTGATTTTGTGTAACTGGTCTGATTTTTTCCAGTCTTGTCTGTATTAGAGAACCTGGCACTCCAAGAAAGGCCTTCACCCCCAGTCCCAACTTTAAATCCGGCAGCTAATGCCAAGGGGATAAAACTAGGGTGTAAATCAGTATTCAGCCACTCAGATGTGCTTGGAAGAACCATTCAGCCCTCAGCAAGGAAAAACTGTGTGCAAAATTTGAAGGTGCTAAATGAGACATCCCTATTTCTGGTATCCCGAGAGCATCTATTGATCAAACAACCCAGAATGCTGAGAATTGGGAGGAACTGGAGTGGCTGCATCCAGCTACCTTCACCTCACCTGGCTGGCAGCAGCAGCTAGGAAAAAACAGGAGATTTGTTGGCTGTGTTGGATGGAAGACACCACTTCTAATATAAACACGGTCGTGGGAATAGCTGTGCTTTTTCCTTACGTGCTTGGAAAGCCTTGCCCTGTCCTTTGTGCCTGATCCCTGAAGCAGTCACACCTAGACTGCACGATGCCTGCAAGCCACTGGGATGGCATCCTTCCCATATGGAATAGAGCAGGGGTTTTCTCCCACCACTTGGGTTTTGCTGTTTCAATGCTGAAGGCAATCAAGCGTAAGCATTTCGGTAACTCAGGTATGGCTGTCAAGGCAGCTCTAGCAGGGTGGCACTTAACACAGGCAGACCCACTCAAGAAGCTGTTCAGGTTTTTAGTGAGTGGATACAGAGCTCTATTGTGGGGATTATATGGCTCCCCTACTACAGGCTGCACGTTGTAAAGCTGATTCAGGTGACCTGAAGCTGGGTCTTTAACTATTTTGTGACCATTCACTAAAGTGAAACAGAACGGCAGAGTCCAAAAAAGTACATAGGTGCATTCACATACAGCTGAGAGAGGCTGGAGGAAGACTCAAGATCTAATCGTAGGCTGTGAACTAGGATTAAGAGTAGAAAGCCAGTGGGACTCACAATCTTTTCTTTCCTTTGGGTTTTGGTATTTTTTTTAAGAGATAAACAACTGCTTCCATTTTATGCAGATTTCCAGTGGAACATTGTCCATAAACCTGCAGTATTTTCTGTACTCCTATGGGGAAAGCATAGCTCTAGGTCATCATCTCACAAGCTTATCATTCTGGGAGACAGCTGCCTGGGCAAAGGCAGTGGGAGATCCCCTTTCTAAACCATGTTCTTGAAGTAAAAGAATAGATGGTCCTCAACACTAATTATGAGCAAGATCTTGTTTTGTCTGTGTTTCATTTTCTAAAATACCTCACTAGGAGGGAAAACATAAAACACCATATTTGCTCCAAGATAACAGAAGTCCCACAGTCGTCATCTATAGTACAGTACTGTTTTCCAGGAACTGAAAATAACAACACTACAAGAGGTAGCATAAAGTCCAGGAAATCTCAGAATGTGTTCCAGTGTCTTCAGATTCCGCAAAGGCTTCTTCTTCCTTCCTTTGATGAGCTATAAGAGAAAGAGAAAGTTTTCAAGAGTCACCCGCACTTCCATATGTGGGCCAGACACCTTCATCTGTGGGAAACGCCACGTGGTTATTACCACCACAGTGCTTATGGCTGTGACAGTGAGTTGCCAGCCGTTTGAATTGTGTGCTGTGTGTCTGCGGACACAGTAACAAACCTCAGTCTCGAACGGAGGCTCTCTTCGGTTTGATGAATATGACTGAAAAAAGTACTTGCAAGTGGCTAGAATTTGCCATTTTCAGTGGGAAAACACGTACAAAATATGCTTATTCACCAGCCAGCCTACACCTTTGTTATGGGTTGGCTTTGGCTGGCCCAAAGGCAAGCCCATAAAATACAGAGTGAAGGAGGAGTGTGATGGAATTAATAAACTTGACAAAATGCATATAAGCAAATGATACTAAAGCCCCTGTTTAAACTTCCCCTTGTGTGGACCTCTAGGGAGAGTGGTCAGGGAAGAACGTGGTAATTCTCCGATTTGAAGAGAAGTTCTGGGGAGGCCTCATTGCAGTCTTTCAGTACTTAAAGGGGTCTTATAAAAAGGATGGAGAGGAACTCTTTGCTTGGGTAGGTAATGGTAGGACAAGAGGCAATGTGTTTAAACTAAAAGAGGATAGATTTAGATTAGACATTCGAAAGAAATTCTTTACTGTGAGGGTGGTGAGGCACGGACACAGGTTGCCCAGAGAAGCTGTGGAGGCCCCATCCCTGGAAGTGTTCAAGGCCAGGTTGGATGGCGCCTTGGCCAACCTGATCTGGTGGGCGGCATCCCTGCCCATGGCAGGGAGGTTGGAACCAGCTGATCTTTTAAGGTCCCTTCCAACCCAAGCCATTCCATGATTTGATGGGAAGAGATGGCTAGAGGAAAAAAATACATTTCTAGGTCTGAAGACAGTTTTGGTGGCTTTCTAAATGGGAGTTTTTCATCCTAACAGCCTTTTTCTTTATTAGCAAAACAGAATAAAAGCTAACTCCTATTAAAAAATTACTGGAGGAGGCAAAGCAGTGCTTATAATAGTTATTGCTGCAACTTTAATTAGGGCATAGTGCCAAATACCTCTGCAATGAAAAACAAATCAATGTAACGATGCTTTCCCATTACCTTTTCTTGGGGGAATGAAATGTCACAAAATATTTTGCACACTTCCTGTTGGAGACCAGAGTGTATAGGGCTGATTTACAACAGAAGGCAAAAGGATTTTTTTTAAAATTGGTGCAGACAGACAGATAGTGGCTGGAACTGAAGGTTCAAATAGGTTCTCATTTTCTATTGACAGCAAAGGATGAAGCTGTAGTACTTATTGACTATATAATTTCAAATGTAATATAGAATCTGACTAGACTAAAGATAGCAAATCTACTTCCCTTTTTCACTCAAATAGACCTAAACTGAAACTGCTCTGGAAATTCAAATCACAGTGATTTTTGTCCACGTACTGACAGTGGAAGACCCCCACTTGAAGTTGGTAGGTGTTTCGCAGGCTTTCTTTCAGTGGTCGCATCCTGAGCATCTTATTCACTTTTTCCTCTATCTGTACTCCGGCATGCTTTCGGAGCAGTTTGTTCGCATAAGGGCTGACTAAATACTGAGCAAACAGTCCAGAATTTGGCTGTCTTTTATAAATAATGATTCAGAGGTTTGATTTAGCTACAGATGAGCCTGAACCACAAAAATTGCATCTGGCTCTGAACTGTGTCAGCCCCCATGGCAGAGGTTTGGGTTTTTTTGGGTTTGGGTTTGTTGTTTTTTTTCCCCAACACATTTTATTTCAGCCAAAGCCTGGCCTGGAAGTTCATGCAGAAAGACAAACTGTGAATCAGAAGCCCGTGTCTGTGCTCCGGGTGAAGTGCGTACCAAGATAGCCTGCAGCCACATGCCAGCTTGCCATTGACCTTTTATCTGCATAAATAGTTGTGACCTTTGGGCTGCTCAAATTAGTGCTAGCTGCTCAAGCAAGTCAAGTATCACAACCCTCTTCTGCTCAGGCCCCATCTCTTTGCCTCTAACTGCTACACTTTCTCCTTCACTGGGTGATGGAGGTAGGCGGAGGCCCAAGGCAGCTTTCGTACCTCTTTGGGCATCCTCTGCCTTGGAGGATATCCACTGCTCTCTGGGTAAGACCATACCAGAGCCTCACTACATTGACTGAGCCACACCAAGAAGATTGAGTGAAGGAGCTGACAGTCCACCTTTAGTTTGATACCTTTCTATAGGGCACAATAAACACTCACCTTCACTCTTGCTTAAATTTATCATGTCCTCTCATTAAAATAAGTTCTAAACGAGTTTTAAAACAAAAAGAAATAAATCATTACCAAAATAGCTATTCTTTCGCTAAGCCTTAAAGTGAATTGTTTTGCTTAAAAAACTGTAGTTGATCACTAAACTAGAGATCTCTTTTTAAAAAAATAATCCACTTTTTATTCAGCGGACCGTAAGCTATATAGGGTTTAATGCCCATTAGTTTCTCAGTAGACCAGAGTTAGTGTGCCCTCTCATGTAAATAAACATTTAGTCCTATTTGAAAACGCATCATCGGTATCCCTGAAACCACAGCAGTTTTTGTTTGTTTTGGAAATACGTATTTGCACAGTTTTACAAGCACATCTTTTCCGATTGTTTAGAAGAGATCCTTTGGTTGCTTAAATGACAATGTTGACTAGGCCTGGAGGGAAAAAAAAAGAAAAAAAAAGGTTACTATGCCTGAAATTCACGCCAAAGCTCTTTTTTCCTGATTAACTAGAGCTTTTATTTGCTTTGGCTGTTTTAGTCATGGGATAGCAGATACCAAGTGTATTTTCCAACCTGATGTACATTGTCACCATGATGCTTTAAAAATTCAGTTGAGTCCTATTATACATTCTAAAGGCATTTTTAATTGTGCCAAGGAAAACTGTCAAGCAAGTAGTGAGATAGCTACTCACTAATCCCCCCTGTTTTTAAAAATAAATTTGAGGGAGCCATCCTGCAAGTAAGAGAGGGACCTGCATGCTGAGGCAGCCCTGCCGCCGTTGGCAGTCATCATGGAAGGGAAATAATGGTTCTGCTGCATCAGGTCCTTTCACTTTGCACCAATGTCTAACCCGTAGTGGTCAAGGTGAGCTGAATTTCACCCCACGTTTCAGGAATATCTTTTGGCTGAAAGGTCTGCAATGCCACCTGTACAGTCCTTGGTCAGCCACCCAAAAAGCAAGTGTCGTGCCACTCTCCCAGGAAGGTGATTTGGACAAGCGCCACAAGCTCTGAGAATGAGTCAGGAGGGTGCAAGACCTGCAGACGTGTCCTTATGCTGAGTGGTTGGAGCGGGTGCAAGAGCAGATAAAGGCTTCTTGCTCCTACTTCTACGAGCAGTTGCACAGAAACAAGACCCTGTGACTCTCATAGTCTGTTTGCCAAATTATGGGATCTCCCTCTTTAGTTCTACCCCAGAAAGGGTGTTTATGTTTCGCCAGAGAAGCAAATGAAAGGAGGGCTGGTCTGCAGCCTTCTCCTCTGCAGCCACTGAGCCCCTTACGCACAAGCGGCGTTACAGCTGCAGGGAGGAAAAAATGTGGGCTACCCTTGCTGAAACATTGGCAGCACATCCCTGTTTACAACTGGAATTCTTGCTGCCTGCTTTTACCAATGACAGCTCAGGACAGGAATAGGAAACTTCACATGATGATGAGGTCAACTTTTTTCGCTTGTCCAGTGCCCCCCTATGAGCACAAAGCTGCTGAAGTTAAGATTTATGATTGCTTGCAAAAAAATTGAGCTTGAGCCACGATTTTTAGCTGGCTCTTTTGTGTCATCTTTTATAGCACTTCCAACAGCACACTCATTTGAAACTTTTAAAAGCAATTTGATTTGCTTTAATTTGTTCCTCATTTCAGTTCTCCCGCCTTGATTATCTGTGACCATACCAGCAGCAATTTTCACTCGGGCCGTTCTCGAGTAAACGAGAAGTCAATGCATATGTTTGCAAAGCGTGTTTAACTTGCATCTTTCATCTCTGATTAATATTAAATCTTTTGAGCTACATAAATAAGTAATTCACTTACAAACCTGTCAAATAGATAGTAATTTCTTCCCCTTTGAGTTTACAGCTCTGAGGTATCCCTTCTAATGGTTTAATTTCCTTCTGTGTACCTGGAGATAAAAACCAGTCTGGTAGACAACTTCCACGTGTGGAAGAGTGAGGGCTGCACAGCTATTGTTCCTCTCTGCCCCATCCTGCTACATACAACATACATAAGTGTGCGTAAAAATGTAGAGTGGGAACAAAATAACTACTTTATGTGTCGCTTCTGTTGTGGTGGTCTGTGCATGTGAAGTGGACTCCTGCTCGGCCTTCTGGTTTGGATTACAGCCCTGTAAAATCATTTCTACCAAGAGACTAGGGATCTGTTTCTGTTCTCATGCAAATGAAATTAGTGGAATTACATAAGCAAGAAATCAGGGGCAAATGAGAGGAAACTCTTGTTTGCTCTTTTGTGCTTTTATGGAGTTGGGCTCTGTAAAGATGAAGAAGACAATGCTCTGGCAGAAGATCAGAAACTTGTCATCAGGCACCTGGCTGCGGGAGGACTAGCCATGGCACTTAAGGCTTGCCAGCCATGCGGTGCATATGGATAGCTGGGTGTCAAAGGGTGGTTTGAAAGAAAATAAAGTCCCTGAGCTGGGAAGCCTTCTAGAGTTAAGGAAAAGGCAACACTAAGTGCAGGGGTCTAGATGAAATCACATCCCCTCTCCGGCTTGTCCAGATGCCTACATGAAAGCTGTAGGGAAGGGTCTCCGTATAGCCAGGGATTCTTTCCTAAAAATAATGGCATGGGACCTCTCTTTGGAAGCGATGATGGGAGTGCTTTCCCTCAAAATCCATCCCAGCACCATTTCAGGCTGTGTGCTGTGCTGGTACTGGGCTAAAGCTCTTTATCCGTGGGAATTCTCCTCCCTCCACCATTAGCTGCGTATGTAAAGCCCTGCATAAGCCATTGTAGTCTCTGGGATCAGGGGGCGGAGAGAGGAATGGAAGAAATCTTGTAGCAGAATATATTTAGCTTCCGTCTCTTCCAGGATGCTCCTTCACACCTCTCAGTTAAGCGCATCCAGCCCTGTACCGAGCCGTGGAAATGCAGCAGAACCAGCAGAGCTTTCTGCCTTGATGTAGGGGCCCAGATTTATACCTCAATTAACAGCCTCAGTACTGAAAACATAAAAGGGACCTCCCAAGTTATTTGACAAAAGACATTTTAAATATGGTCCACAGGAGAGAAGCTAAGTTAGTTCCTAATACTATTCAGCCATACTGAAAGGAAAGTAAAATTTTATGGCTGTGCAGAAATCAAAAATGGGACCAGGATTAATGGCTGAGAGGGCAGAAATCACATTTACTAAGCTGTCTTTTGTCTGCGATGTTTGGTCTTTACAATTTTCACTTTACAGGACTGCAGAACTTATTACTTGTCCTTAAGGAGTGCTACTGTACACAGGGAGTAGCCAGCTCGTGGTTATCTGCTGTGACCAAAATGCTGACATTTTGAAATGGACGTTATTCATTGCAACTGCTTTGACTCAGGCCGTTTCATATGGAAACAATTAAGAGGCAGAAAGCATATCATAACAAAGGAATGAGAAGAAAGATCAGGAAATACAGGCAGATTGGATCATTCTCTAAAAATGGATACAGTATTTACGGTTAGTGATTATAATAAATCTGAGATTTGAACTACCACAGGAGAGCAGACATGACTCTGAATTGTAGATTTTCTTACGCAATCTAAGAGGAAACAGGTGAGATTAATGACGAATGTAAAATTTAGGTCCAGGATACAACAAAATGTAACTTCTTTCATGTGTGCAGAATGGAGTCAGAAAATAATGTGTTTAAAAAGTGGTCACAACAGGAAATTACAGAGGAATAAAAAGCAAATAGGAAAAAAAATTTATAGGCCACATGCATTTCCTTAAGAGCAAGGGGAAAATGTAAACATATGTTGAAGAGCTCTCTCAGAGATTTGCACATCTTCTTGAGACCAATCTAAATGCAGCCAGAAACAAAAAAGGCTGAAGAACAAAATCCATTTCTAAGAGATGTGTACTCTTACAGGCAGGAAATACCTGAGGGGAAGGGTTTTTTTTTTCCCCCCACTACTATCAGAGAATGGGTGAGGCAATTACTGGAAAGCATGCATTGTAATAAAGAATTCTGAAACGCCATTTAATACTTCTGTCTGGTTGAGCAGTTAAATGAACAGAATATCAGCACTAAGCGATACAAGATAGATGAGACACTGCCAGTCACACACAGCTGGGAGCCAAGATGTCCATGTCCCTCAGTGCCTAAACCAGTCACCTGTATTTGCAGGAAAGTTTGGAAATCACTTTGAATAGCAACCAACACTAGTCTCCTAGTGCCATGAGTGCCATGCCTCGGTGCTGTGTGCACACTCACACACAGAATTTCAACACGTCCCAAAACCAGAGTCAATTTAACTGAAACTTGCACTTTTAGGCGACAGCAAACTGCCATCCCACTCCTCCCTCTTGAGCACTGTCTAGGAGACTGATTCCTGTTGCCACTGAAATCAATTTGAGGTTTATGACTGACCACCCTGGAGCCAGTATTTGGCTTAATATCTTGATGTAAGCAGCTAATGGTTCTTCTGACAATAGCTCAGAGCTGGTGTAAGTCAGAGCAGAAATATTTAATGCCTAAGCATCCCATTCATGCTACCAACTTACCTGGCGAAGGGGATACTGGGTGTTGATGCCTTTGTTCCTGTTCAAACGCCCTGCCTTCCCCCTTAAATAACAGTAATGCCTAAACGGAAGGCATCTCGCCTCTTCAGGAAGCTGAGAGCTCTGCAAATGCCTGCTAAAACTGTCCAACATACATCGAGCAGAGGGACAGTCAAGGGTGCACCTGAACCTCTGAAGAGGGCACTACAGACCCTGCATAGTGCCTGCACTGTCATCCTCCGTCATCCTCCACCACCCTGCCCTGCCCTCCACTCTCCCTGCCCCTCCGTGACCCTCACAACAGGCAATATTCCACAACCGCACTTGCCTGAAGCTAGCAGAGCTCCAGAAAGCCCTGCTCCCAGGGTGGGTGGTATTTGCCAACAGCGCTCTCCCTCTGGCTGCTTCTCCCTTTCTGGAGCATCACTTGGAGGCAGCGAGCATGTCTCGCGCATCTCCTGCCGCTCATCCCCAGGCCACCGGCTTCAACCACTCAGGGCAACCGCTAAGGTTGCCCGCTGGAAACCCATGCTATTTCCAGTCCTTTCCCAACTTTGGGAAATGCTTTTGCCTAAGCAGTAACGAAGCGGAACGTGGCAGGAGGCAGGCGGTTGGGAGAAAGGATAGTAGCCCCACACGGGATGTGAGCTTCATCCATCTACCGGCTGGCCGCAGAAAACAGTGGTTGCAGAACGAGTAATCCTGGGTGCCACTGGCATTTCAGAAAGAGCTACATATTTGACATAGTTTCTCGAGAAGATCCCTTTAAATAGTAAAACTTTCGCACATGTGTATTCAGAGCTCTTACAATTTTATTTTTAAAGGGAATGTAGGTGTTCACGAACAGTGGGTGTGAGACTGACAGGACTAGACCAGAGCTCTCCATTTGCAGAATAACTGCTGCACTGACTACTATGCTGCAGACTCCTGTAATGAAAATACCAAGGACTGAGAGGGCCTTCCCATCCCTGTGCTTATTTTGCCTTCGTCCTTGCAGCTGAAGCTGCCCCAAAGGATGCCAGCAGCTAAGACGGCCCATGCATGTGCGCATGTGTGTGTTCAAACACTCGCTGGAACAGACAATTATCGAGCCTTCCAGACCGTAATTACTTTTAAGCTTCAGCGACGCATTTGGATTTTGCACTCTGTTGCCACAGAAGTAGCTTTTCGCGTGACGTCACGAGTTCTCTGACACATTCTAAGCAGCGTGTTCTGGCCTATTTTTTTTTTCTTTATTTGCTGACTTTTTGTTCTTAAAAATAAACAGCTTAGACTCAGATACTTGTTCCCAACTTTGGAAATATCAAAGGTTCTTACCAGGTTTCCAAGGACTATGGAGACGCCTGAAAGCACGCATGCTGAGCTCTTGAAGAAAACGCTCTGCAGTACACTGTTTTCCATAGCTGGGGTAGCTTATATCTCTAAGCATCATTTAAGAGCTGACTCTGCAAAGGAGAATGATCATGCTGGGCATTCAACCCTTTCTCCCACTCCGAAACATCTTCTGAAAAACACTCCGCGGCAGAATCCCTCTGAACATTTAAAAAGCTTCTTTTTATTCCTTACCTGTTCCTTGAGCCATCTATTCTGCACATGATAAGGTCAGGAATGCTGCCAATACAGTGTAGAAACTTTCCCTTTCTTGAGGCATGCCCAGTGTATTACTAAATTAAGTGAGTTCCTACATTTTCCTCCAAGAATATAGGCATGCAATTTCCTTCCAGCTATTTCTCTGAATCTTCCAGCCCTCACATGTTAATGTGCTTTGGCTTTTGGTTCAAGTTATTAGGAATAAGAATTATTTAGCCGATATTTTATTTCTTTGCTTCCTTTGAATAATATAGGGTCAAGTTATAATTCTCTCTCATGGCTTTAGTCTTGTGGAGGGAAGAGCAAAAACCTTCACATTCTTGTCCTTTCCCCCCCCAGCTAATTGGAGCGGTTCTGTGTGCTCAGTTCTCTGCTAACTGTCTTAAGAGTTGTTTTTCCCTTGCACATTTAATAGGCAAAATCAGAGGTGATCAAAGCACTGTGCCAGTTCTGGATGCTTGAGGAGACGTAGGCAGGAGCTGCCTGACAGAGAGTCCCTCTGAAGGGGGCATCTGCCTGTCAGGTTGCAGGGGGCTGTGGTCAGGCAACAACAACTGGAAGAGACCAGTGCCTTGGACCTGCCTTTTCACACTCCACCTGGGAAATCTGATTTCTGAAGTTTGTCTGCTTTCATAGCGCTAGAAATTTCTGTTACACAGAAATTCCATCATGAAAGGAATATAAATGCTGCTATGCAAACGGATCAGGCCCAAGGCTCTGAAGTAACCCTGAGCCCAGAGACTAGATTCAGGATGATCTGAGGTCTGCCCCTGCAGAGAAACCGTACACCCAATGGCACCAGAGCCTCTCGTTGCAAGGTCATCTAAGGTTCCTTGTGCGTTCTGATTTTGTGGTGGGATCTTTTGTGATGGTTTCAGCCCTGCCTTCCTTCTGTTCATTTTTTTAAAGTACTTTTGCAGGAGTCAGTTCTCTGCAGCACTGTTTTCTTTCCTTTGAATTGACTGAGAATCTGGGTTAACGTGACTGACTGATGTGACAACAAAGGAGCAATTGTCATCAGGTCCACAGGATTTGATATGCTGTTGGTTATGAAATGTACTCGGACAGCCCAAGTTCTGTGCTAGATTAATATTTGATGTCATTGGACTTGACTGGCTGTAACTGAAAGAGCTGGGGCCACTGTTGGGAACATGGCCATCTCCCTGTCAGGGGCAAGTTAGGGCTCATAGAAGCTGACAGCCTGATCTTCCATTTACCCATAAGCACCAGTTAGTGCGAGCAGTGACAGTGCAAGTTTCCCCAGACTTAATCACTGATAGGTCACGTTCTCTCTGCAACCCCTAGGTATTGTGCGTACTTTCTATTATCAGCCACAGCCTCTCTTCTTTCAACAGTTCAGAGGTATCAGCACGTGGCTCCTCTCCACACTAGCTACTCCCTCTCTTTTTCTCCTCCCTCCCCAGCCATCCCCCACCTCTCCTAGTGCTTGTGGTGGCACCAATACCTCACTCTAGAAGAGTTGTCTCTGGCGAGACAACAGCACCCATACCAATCTGCCTCAGACTCCTCCACTCATTCAGTAGCAGCAGGCACTATTTAATCATGGTCACAGTCAAGTGACAGCAACCCATACATTGAGGAGAGGGAAGCTGGAAGGGTGCAGTCGGAGGGTACACATCCAGTTGGTGAAAACAAAAGAAAACTGGGCTCCATGGAGAGGTCGCCAAGCCAGGCTCCACTCCTAGCATCAGGCTTTCAACAGCAGGAGGATTCTGGCTTGGTGCCTTGCAGTACTGTGCTGGGCACTATTTGTTAAGTCATTGAATAACACATAGGATACATATGCTTAACTCTGGCCCTAACTACATACGTGTGAGACCCCTCTACATAATCCATGTAGCTATACAGGAGTCCAGTACATTCCAAAATCCTACATTCTCTCACATAAGAATAAAAGAATTGTGGGCTGCATCATCAACACTGTCCTAAGTGGCCCTGTTTTCTTTGCCTGATGATCCTTTGTCTCAACTTATCCAAAATATCTCTAGGCTAATGAGGATCACATGCCACTGACAATTCATTTAAATAGGAAAAAAAAGGAAGTTGGGTTTGTGGCATGTAGATATTAAAAAAATAAATCAAATAAAACTTGGCATTGTAAATGGAAATCAATGGACTGCAAAATTGTATTTGTTCTAGCTGGCTAGAGTACTTGCTGAGTTCCAAGCTGTGTGTCCCTTTCTGAGGAGAGACGGGGTCTGCTCCATTTGTACTGTAATTGCAAGGCTGTTGTGAAATAAGACTTGGACCTTTCCACCTTCAAAACAGTTTGTGCATATAAGGAAAAAAATTAATCTCACAACATCCCGTGAGACACAAATCCCAGCCCTCGCTTACAGAGAGAGTGAAGGGGGAGCAGATATTTTGTCTGAAGCCATGAAGCAAGTCTCAAATTAGAGGTGAAATGTTTGGCTCACAGTTCCATTCTCACTATGTCCCTCTTAAAATTCTTTCAGTATCTATGAACTGCAGAGAGCATAGTATCTGAATGAATAGCAATAATTAATGATAAAGCACTGTGGTAGACAAGGGTAGTGGGTATACAGTTGCCCTGTCATTCCATGTGTCGCCTGGCTACCTGTAGCTTTCAGCTGAGGATGCCTGAAGATGTCACAGCAGACAGCGTTGCTTCTTCTCTCCACTGCACTCAACTTTGCTGCTTTTCTGCAAATGTGATTCTCGATCTTTTTCTAAATCTTAAGAAAACTCTATCTGACATAGAACTCTGCTCAGCTGAAGTATTTGCATATCACCACGCAGAACAAATAAACAATAAACAAATAATTTTCATATTACCATGCAGAACAGCCCATTATCACTGATATAGAATCATAGAATGGTTTGGGTTGGAAGGGACTACAAGGATCATCTAGTTCCAACCCCCCTGCCATGGGCAGGGACACCCTCCACTAGACCAGGTTGCCCAAAGCCCCATCCAACCTGGCCTTGAACACTTCCAGGGAGGGGGCCTCCACAGCTTCTCTGGGGAACCTGTTCCAGTGCCTCACCACCCTCACGGTAAAGAATTTCTTCCTAACATCCAATCTAAATCCCCCTTCTTTTAGTTTATACCCATTATCCCTTGTCCTGTCACTGCACTCCCTAAGAAACAGTCCCTCGCCAGCTTTCCTGTAGGCCCCCTTCAGGTGCTGGAAGGCCGCAATTAGGTCTCCCCGGAGCCTGCTCTTCTCCAGGCTGAACAAGCCCAGCTCCCTCAGGCTGTCCTCGTAGAAGTGCTCCAGCCCTCTGATCAATATCAGTATATCTACAATATCTGCTTTTTGTCTTCATCCCTATTCTGTGATGTTGCTAGTGATTATTATTCATATTACCCGTAGAAACAAATAGCATTTCTTGTAAGTTCTTATTGCCTACAATTACCATACAAAAGCTAATTTTTTCTAAAGGATTTTCATCACACTGAATTGCATTGGTCAAAACCCTCCAAAACTCTTTTCCCAGGATTTTCACATGTACAGTCCCAAGAACTGAAGCTTCCATTTCACTTTCCAAAGACTGGGGGGGTTTTTAAACTCATCACCTTGAGTATTGGAAGCCAATCAAGTGTACCTGGTGAGGCTGAAGAAGGTTATTTTCAGGCTGGAGAAGGTACAACTGGACAGGAAGACTGGGAACCAGAATAAGACCTTCTAGCTCTGACAACGGGGTAAGTGAAAGCTAAAAAAGAGGAGACAGGTAAAATGAGCACAACTTATTCATTGAAGTCCAAACAGGTGATACTTGAGGTTAGAACAATGCAGTAAAAGATTATTAGAACAAAATACAAAGAATCTGGAATTTGTGACATCTAGCTCTGCAGCCTTCCAGTGCTCTGTCTGCAGGAGGTGTCTGTTCTACCCACCAGCACTGTCCTACCAAAAAGCTTTATCTTCTAAAACAGTTCTCCAAAAATTTTAACTGTGTGGAGTATGCTATGCAAAGCAGCTATCAAAAAATAGATACTAGCTTTGTCCTTGATATTAAATAGGATCATTTGGATTACTGCAATCAAATATGAAAAAAAGAGCATTCATTACGAATGTGAATTTACATCCCCTCGATTGTAGAAATGATCAGAAGAATATCTCATTTAAAATTAGTGTTCTCTAAGTAAGGCTTAAAAATTGAATTGATTGGAGAATAATAGCCTATCCAGCTCTTTGCTGCCTTCAACTCTTGTATGTATTACCAAAGTCTTTAAAATAAGAACTTTTTCCTAAGAAATACATAGACCGTTATTATTTTCAGCCCCTATCAGACACAGCCCTGATCAGTTTGGGGCGAAAGTTATTTTGGGCTGGTTCCATTGGGATGAGAATGCTGATGGAGTGGGTAATTCCCTACGTCAGCGCTCTTGATTAACACCGAATGCATGAAGCCCTTTGTCCTTGAACTTTTAAAACAAAGGCCACACAAGAAGCAAGGAGTTTTGTTTGCAATTTCAAGTGTCTTTTGCTTGAAAGCACTGTGCCCAAAATCCCTCCCTCGGCTTTTGTTTGGGGTCACACTGCTGGGGGGCTCGTTCAGTCACACCTGAGCCTTCTTGGCACTCTATCCTGTTTCTGTCTCTCACCTATACCCCACTCCCCACCCTGCAAAGGAAATTCCTGCCTTCAAGCTGATGTCTACCTGAGTGGGTAGGGTAGCCCCTAGCCAAACCACCCTGCTGCTCGGTTCAGATTCCTGAAGAGCCTTATGGGGAGTCTGCCTGGCTCCAACTGTTTCAGTTGTCTGTAAGTGAAAGAATGGTTAATTATTCTGTTCTCACCTGAACAGCTGGCGTCCATCAGGAACATCGGCCCAAGCCCGCGGGGTGTACTGAATCCTTTCTGAAACATCCTAAACTCAATCGAACTGAATGGCCATTGTAAATGCTGTCCCATCACTGCTGCTGCTTCCTGAGACTGTAGCCAGAGTGCTGAGGCTCCAGCATCATCCCACCCAGCACCAGGGGCACCCCACACTTTGTACACTGTGCTGTCATTTCCAGACACTGCTTTTCAGAACAAGAGGTATTAGGCCATGGGGAACTGTTTGGGGCTTGACTTTGCCGCTACTCCTATTGTCTTGACTTTGAACTAGTATTATCTATGATGGCTTTTTGTCCATCTGTCTCCATCTTCCTGAGGTGCACAGCTAGACGCTACAGTGCCAGTGCTGTTAAATATGAACCTCCTGAAGACTCCTGGGCTCCATCATGCCCAGATGCCATCTGCCATGAACTTGGGCACACCTCAGTACTGCCACCCTTGCACCGCACTGTCCAAGCAGGAGACAAAATTTTTGATTGCCCTATGGACAAAAAAGGAATTCCTTTTCTTCTTTAGAGACTATGTAGAGGGAAATATGTGTTATTACGGTAAAGGACAAGGCTACCTGCAGCATAGGGACAAGCTCTGGCCATCAGCATAAAATGTTCATTGAGTATATGCTGAAGGAAAAGCAGATTATTTCTTGGGGATCTTAGTCCTTCTTTTCGTCTTTTCTTGTCCAGTGGTTTTTTACTCCGTTTCTTGTCTGTTAGCAAACTAATTTCCCTTATGTTTCAGAGGAAACATGCTGAATGGTGGATCACAGGCCAGTCACTGGGCTGATGCCAACTGACATCTGTACGTTAAGCTAAACTGAGTGATCTTTGGCCCTAACAGAAGCAAAAGTCAGCCATATGTACACAATACATACCCACACAGGGGGCGGGAGATGGGGGGAAGTGAAATCCAAACAACAGAAAAAAGCCCAAGCCACACCACTCCAAAGATCATAAGTAACTGAGCGGAACAAAGGTCTATCCCTAAATGTTAGTGTAAGGGATTTTTTTTTTATGGCTGATAACATAACGTGCTCCACTGTTAGGCCGAGGACTTTTTATAGCCCAACAAAACCGAACAATCAGCTTTTATGCAGCATGTCTCATAAAAAAAATGAGAAAGTACTCTACCAAGAAGGTCAATATTGTTATCTCCGTTTCGCAGAAAGGGAAGGTGAGCAGCAGAGAGTAACTTGCCTAAGGTGCCTTATTTAGGGGGGGCGTAGAAAGATCATAAGTAACTGAGCGGAACAAAGGTCTATCCCTAAATGTTAGTGTAAGGGATTTTTTTTTTATGGCTGATAACATAACGTGCTCCACTGTTAGGCCGAGGACTTTTTATAGCCCAACAAAACCGAACAATCAGCTTTTATGCAGCATGTCTCATAAAAAAAATGAGAAAGTACTCTACCAAGAAGGTCAATATTGTTATCTCCGTTTCGCAGAAAGGGAAGGTGAGCAGCAGAGAGTAACTTGCCTAAGGTGCCTTATTTAGGGGGGGCGTAGAAGTGCAGAAGGCTTCCCCAGTCCAGATATCAGAAACAATTACGGAAAGGCCAACTTGGCTTCACTGGGGCGGTCGCACGCGCAGCGCTGTTTATGGCTGGAACGTTTCCTACACACTAATTCAGCTCCACTGCCGACAGCGCTGAGAGCGCCCGCGGCAGCCAGGACCACGCCTGCGCCAGGAGACGGGCAGATGAACAAGTTCCTGCACCGTCAGCTGGAGTGTGAAATTACAGCGCTTCAGCTGCTTTGCAGGAGCGGCCGCGCGCGTGCCCGGACGCCGCCATGAAGGCGAGGCCGCTCACCCTTCAATGAAGCGATGTAAACCATACCGGCGCTGGGGGAAGGCGCTGAGGAAAGGGCAGGTTCGGAAAGAGGCCAGGTGGAGGGGGGATTTATGGGATCTGTCGCTGTTCAGCCCTCCCAGCCGGCACACCCTCACCACACCGCTCAGACTCCGGGCTCCAGCTGGGAGCTGAGGCCCTGCGGCCCCGGTGCCCACGGCAGGCCCGGCAGGGCGTTTGCAGCTGCACAGGGTCAGTCCCTGTGCAGGGCAGCCTGAGGGAAAGAGCCAGTCTCCTGACCCTGCAGGACTGCTCATCCACGCAAGATCCCACTCCTGTCTGCTCCAGGAAGCGAGTAAATGACACGGCAACTTTTATTGCTTGATTTAACTTGAAACTTACAGAGCAATTAAATCCAGTGCAATAAACACTGGGGGGGGGGGAAGCAATTACATCCAGTGCAATAACCACTGGGGACTACAAAAGGGAGATAACCACAGACACACACACTGCGAGTGTCGGGTTCCTTTTCTTGGTTCTAGCCTGTGGGGAGTGGATCATCCATCTGGGACAAGCCTTGGCTGCATGTGCCACTGGCCTGGCCTGCTGACCCTGGTTTCCTGCGCGCTGCCGGGGGAGTGGGGAGCGAACCTCTTGCCACAGAGTTCAGAGTTCTCCACCAGGAAAAGAGGACAGGATCACTCTCCCTTTCCTTCTGCATGTGCAGAAAAAAAACCCAACCTCTCAGTATAACTCATTAACCCAAATTACCTTCCTTCCTTATATCACTCTGCTGGTAAGTGGCACTAACGGCCTTTCAGGAAGACTTTGAGAACCCCGCAAAGGTCCTCCACGTGACTTTTCAGACTCATTGGAGACCTGCCAGTTCCTTTACTTGGCCAAGCAGCCTCAGCAAGAGAAGCTGTAGTGCAGAGCTCACTCACACTACGCAGTGCAAGGGTCGCTCTTCAGTAAGGCTGCTTGATTTCCCTCCCATTTACCCTGCATGAATCACAAACTGTGGTTTCCACATTTAAATCTCAGCAGCATCCTCTGCAGCCAGCTACCCAGTTGGTCGGTCTGCCTTTCAGCTCAACGTGGGAAAAACCTAGTTAGTCTCTGATAATGATGTATATAGCAGAATGTGCATCTATATGTTGTCATGGAGATGCCATGGGATACATCTGATGGTTTTGCTGGTTAGGTTTCTTCTGCATCACACATTTGTACAGAAATTAGGTTTTGATGAAAATATAGTATCCGAAGTTTTCCAGAGCATAAGTGGAACATAGATCTGTGTCAGAGCAGATCAGGTCACCTTATTCATGATAACTTGCATGGGCCTTATTTTTTTATTTTCCACTTAAATTGCTCCTGATTTTATATCTGCATAACATCACCAAATTCAGAGAATTAAACTAGTTGAAAATAATTGAGAGGAAAAAGAAGCAGGCCATATGTTTTAAAAGCAACAATTAAAAATGTGAGGTGACAGAACATAATAGACTTCTGCAAATACAGTGAACTTGAAATAATCAGTCAGGAAATTGCCCTTAACAGTTAACCTGAGGCATGTGAAACCTCTATAATTTTCCACCTTTATCTGATGTTTTTAAGATAAGCAATTTTAATGCTTGTATCCATCTAATTATTTTTTTCTATTAATATTCTTACAAATTTAATTCAAAGTATTTTTGGTTAACAGGGATTTATTTTGTTTTAAAGTTTTAAAAGGAGAAAGAATTAATCCATTTCTGAATCGCACCTTGTCCATAAATGACAAATCACGTAGCCCATGGAAATCATATTCCAAATAGCACAGTAAATGCCTGCAATCAAACAGGCCAAGGACCTATCAGCTAACTATGTAATCAGAAGCAAATTTGAAAAGGCACCACCAGCTCACAACCTGCAGATCATCTTCAATCTGAGCATTTTAAAAAAAAATATCTTAACCTTTCTATGTAACATCCTTACGGTATAGTCCATCCACACAGTTAAACCTTTCACCTATCCAAGCTCTCATCTAATTGCACTAGATAAATTTTTTAATTGTACTTGGAAGTGACAGTCAGCTGTTGGCCTCCTTCTGAAGTTATTCAGATTTGAGATTACTCTAGAGAACCTGCTGCATTTTCATACCACTGCCAGTGCAGCTCCACCGGCTGAGAAAAGCTCCCTTGTGTCTGTTGACATGAATAATCCCCAACATTTTTAATATAGGCTGCCTTTGCCAGTTGGCTGACACTTGTGCTATGCCATGAATAAAAGCTATTTGATGACAGTTGAGAAATGGACGTGAGACACTTGCTGCTATATTTCCTCTGCTGTGTGGGAGCTAGTCCCTATTGTTTGTCATGGGCAGGAACTTAAAGATGTTGAAGGCAACTTGAACGCAACCAGGGATGACGTGGTAGTGCAAGGCAATATAGCAAAGCGAGACGCAAAACCTCTTCTCATAGCCTGCTTCTTATTTATGTTCCTCAAATGGCTTTGCTACCTAAAGGAAGTTTAAGCCGCTAGAAGTTTAAATAACATGCGTTTTTATGCATCTACCTAGCTAGAGCATCCAAAGTGTGCCTTCACATCAACATAGAAAAGATTCCTCTTATTACCCAGCTAGAGAAAGTTCAGAGTTTTCTGTGTATCACATAAGCAACGGGATTAATAATGGATGGTTACTTACCAGTGACTGCTGCTCTTCAAAAAGACCCTTGTGTGTTTGTACCTGTGGGGCATGTGTAGAGAACCACACACTCCTGGTGTGAAGAACATGCACTCAAGGAAAACCATATGGGACGACAGCTCAGGCGACCCTGCATGAGCGCACATGGGGTGTTACTGCTAGCAAGGCAGAAAAAGAAAGGGGTTTAAGGTAGAGGTGACCAAACGATAGAAAAGGTGTTTGGCTAATAGAAAATGGGGGATGGACTGGGGTGTCAGAGGAGCGGGAAGTAAAAAGCAAGACTGAACCATCCAAGAAAAGACAAAATGAGCAGCAAGGAGGGATGACTGGGAGAACACAGGCAGGAGGAGGAGTGGGAGGAACGAGGTCAAAGACAACACAACATTATGACATTATGGAGGACCTTGAAGAGCAAGACGGGGAGATTTAATTGGAGGCTGAGTGAGACATGAAATCAGCGCAATTTGTGAGAGATGGGCTGGTGTGTCACAGCTGTGGGGTGTTTAGCAGGAGACTTCTGAGCAAACTGAGGGAAAGAAAATAAGATGAGGGGAAGGAAGACAGACTTCTGCAGCATAAGCATCTATTGCATGGATAAGAGTCTTTTGAAGATGGGCAGTAAGGAAAAGGTAGATTTCAAGAAGATTTAATACATCCTAATACTTTAGGAGACAAAGCTTATAGATAACCCATTAAAGTCCTCTTATTGGACCAACCAATTTTATTATTACCAACAAAACCTCAACAAACATGATGAAGTTTAAAGGACTAGCAGGAAGAGATAGCACATGGTATAGTCAGCAGGCAAAATTCTTTAAAAATATATCCAGTGGCCTGCAAAAAAAATCAGCAAGAAAAGGGCTGTTATCCTCAAGTGGAGCATTCACTTGATTCCAGACCAAGCTGATCCTTGCTCTGAGTTTTGCACTTACTGCTAAGCAAAAATAAGCAGATTTACAGGTTAGTCAAAAGTTTTCTTTTCCACTTAAGTACTTACCAGAGTTTTCTCTGAAAACCTGACCCAGCTGAGAGGAGCACTGCCCTCTCCCCTGTTGTCAGATCAGAGCTGGAGCTGACAAAATGCACCTGCCATAATGACTCACCAGTAACGACCCTGCACCTTCAATATAAAGTTTCAAGCACCTGATATTAGTGTGATGCAGGTGGGCTCTGCTGTCCCTGCCTACAGGCCTGGAGTTCTGCAGAGCACTGAGCTGTTATGGGGCACCTCGGACCTTTGCAGCAGTGCTGCTGCTGCTGTTGCTTGGGGCTTTGTACAAGGAGAGATGAGGTTGTGATGCTTCATGGCTGTCTCTGGGAAAGTAAGGCCTGTGCTTTGCAGCAAATGACTGAGGCAAGGATCTGCATGAAACCACCTGAAGGAGCATAAGAAAAATCAGAAGACAGAGAGAATTATTTTACCTCCAAGAGGAGGGGGAAAAATGGTGTGCATATGCAGATGATGTGCACGCGTAGACAGTGTTGTAGTGGTTACAAGGTGAGACATGGTGACATAACGATGATAAAGCACAGGATGCTTTGGAAAGCTGTTAGCCAGATCAGCTTTTGGGATGTGTGACTAACAGCAACGGACCATAATAGCTGTTTTTTAAATGTCACTTCAAGCACAGTTTTCTCCTGATTATTACTAGAGCACGTTTCTGGCACAAAGTGCCTCTGTACAGTATATCTTGGTAGTATCTGAAGCTAGTGAGCCCTCAGCTCGAGGCAAGGATGTTAAAAACAGTATATCATTTTGCTCTTGCAAGGGAGAATCTCACAATTAGGCCATCTGCTACCTTCCACACCAGCGACAGCTCGCCCTCGTATTTGCTGATAGAACCGGGGCTGGCAATTAAACAGCCACCCTTCCTCCCAACCTCAACTATATATACCACTGCCCACTGTGCCACAGCTCCTCTCGTGCAGTGCCCACCAGAGATGTCCTTCTTCACCTGCAAACAGAGAAGCTGCTGTGTACCTCCCTGCAGCCCGTCTCTGCCCCTCTCCTTTTGCCCAGCTTTGGCTTCCTTGAGCCATCGCCATCACCCCAGGTGGGGGAGGACTGATGTTGCAGAGGATGGAACTGCAGGTTCTTGATGGCATGATGCTCATTCCCATGTGGTGTCAAGCAGTCACAGTCAGAAGAGAGCTGCTTCTGTACCTGGTGTGCCCACTTTCATGTAGCCTGAGTCTCCCTGGGACAAATCCTCTGTTTTAAAGTAGACCGTGAAAATGACTGATAGGCTGCACTGATTTCAGCCTTCCTGCAGACAGGAAGGAAAGGTCTCATAATACTCTGTCTCTACAACTAACTGCCTTTTGGCGTAGAGACACCCAACTTACCTCGCAATGCAGCCATCAGCTGTGGTGGTGTGGAGCACCACCACCGGCACAGCTGGGCACTTTCACACTTCCATCAAACCCAGCTTCTCCCAGAGCTGAGCAGCCCAAATCGACATCCATGCAGTATACCACAGCCCTGTGGGCAGAGAGTCCACTAGCTTCTTCTCCTGTGCGCTCCCTGCACAGCACTGGCACCGTGGCATGCTGCCCACAGCTGCTCTGTGGTTGCATGGAGTTAGTCTTCCCCTTCCATTCCCAGCCTGTGCCCTCGCCGTGCTCATCAGGCATCCTGCTGTCCTCCACCTCTCTGCAGAAGACAGCTCTCTTCAGTAGGCTGCTGGCAGGTAATGTGCCTGACTCATAATGGTTTTCCTTCTTTAGAGAAAGATGGATATCTCTGAAGTTGGTAATTTTTATGTGTCTCAAAGTCATAATCCTGTGTTCACGGTGATATTCAGCACCTGAGTTACTCCAGCACGGTGGCTGGATGCAGCGGCACGCTCGGAGGCTGAGTGCCAAGCTGGGAGCAGACAAACACGCTGCATGCGCTTTGTAAGCCACAGGACCCGGAGCAACTCTGTGCTTGCGAATACAACGCTTTGCTTCTTTCGGCACATCAAACACATCAACGTGTTTTCGGCAGGAACGGAGGACCCAGACACAAGCAGGCGGACCTCGGGCTTAGCTTCACACTTACTTTTCCTCTGATAGTTTTGCAGAAAGCTAAACATTTGTGCATGCTAATTAGCATGTGTTTCTTTAAGGGGGCTTGTTCCCTTAGTGCTAATCCGGGCTGAATTGCAGAGCAAAGCAGCATTTCGCTTACGGCGCTGAATGGAGTCACCTGTGGGGCAGCCACTTCGTGCAAAGGGTCCCTGCATCACCCCCGTGATGAAACGGGGCTTGCTCAGCTCGTTTCGGTGAGCTGCGTTTTCCCTTGCTGGGCTCTCCAGCTTGGGCAGATAGGTGAAACGGGGTGGTCTGAGTCGATGGAGATGATGTTTGTCATGGGGAAGAGGACGCGTTTGTGCTGCCAGGCAACCGGCTCTGCAGCACCCGTGCCAATGGCTGCAAACACCTCTGCAGAGGCAGGTCTAGAGAAGGAGCGGCCAACCCAGGGCTGCTCGCTGCTGGGGGATCTCCCATCACCCCATGGAGAACGGGGGGTGGCACACTGCTCCCCCAGGGGCCCCGGCAGAGGCAAAGTGGTGAGATGGGGCTGTGCTGCCTCCCCTGCCTGCCTGGGGGTTGCTGTCCAGAGGCTGGAGCAGCGAGGGGACCAAGCAGGGGTTTCAGGGAGCCTGGTGCTGGCTGCACCAAGCGAGACTTCTGCTGTGCTTCCAGCTAGGATTTTGGCCGGTGCTGCTCAGTGGCTGCTGAGGAATATGCCCTTGCAGTGCAGACCCAGGTACGAGGCTGCTGTTTGCATGGCAGTGCTGCGGGGTCTGCAGGGGTGTCTGCAGGGCTCCCTGCCCTCCCTCAGGTGCATGGAGGCGTTTCACCCCTTCTGCAGCAAGCTTGCCAGTCTTGCCCTGCTCGCTCCTCTCTGTCCTGTGGCATGGCCTCACTGCGGGGCTGGCACGACTCAGGCTCTCCTTTACTCGCCCAATTTTCACCCAAAGGAAACAACCTCCTTATCATCCTCCCTGCTGCATCCTCAGCCACCTCTGGCAGGGGTAAAAGGAGGGAAGAGGAGATGGACTACAGATGGGTGTTGGTACCAGTGTGGGGAGGAGGTGTGATGCTATTTTGGCTGATGTGCTCTGGAGGGAAGTCCTATCCTCTACTCTTAGTCTAGGTCATGAATTTATTTCCCCAAGCCCTGCTGCAATCTGACACACACAGCTTGTCAACTGAGGATACAATAGATTTTGCTCATGACAGATATGCGTACACACACACATAGATATATGCATGAAAAACCTCATTCAGGAGACTAGGCAACATTACCATAGGGTATGCATAACAGCAGTCCCGTCCACTGCAAGCATGCCCTTTGCTTACTCATTCTGATAAATGACTGATTTCTTCCCGCCCCTCACTCCAGGAATATTCTTGCAATGTGGAAGCCTTTGTATTAAGCGTTTCAAGAAGTTTTCATTCAGCCATAGTTAGGCCTCTAAAATCTTATATCTCCTGGGGAAATTTTTATTCAGATTTTAATTTAATTTTCATTTTACTGTTTAGGGGCAGATGCCTGGAATGCCGAGGAACACATCTTGTTCCATCCTGCTTTGTCCTTCATGGACAGGGTTTGGCCATAAGTCCAGTGGGAAAGTTGTAACTTATCCAGAGGCATGCAGATGACATACTCTCACCACTTCACACAACTCAAACCCTAGAAATACCAGTGTGAGGTGAGAGCAGGTGAAGAGAAAGGCAAGACTAGATAATTTATTGCAGCTCCCCCCTATGGTAGTTACAGATACATTTCCATGGATGAAATGTTTGCAGAAGCAGTTTGAAGCTGGGGAATAGGCGTCATGTCCTTTCTGGATCCCAGGAGCAACCTACTTGCCGCGCGGGGGCTAGACACCGGGTACAGCGAGCAGAAGCGCAACATCAGTAGTGAAGTGCGGTTCAGAAACAGCAGTTGTTCCTGGAGCTCCCTCCCGTTTTCCCTGAATTTCATCACTCCTGCTTGTAGCGAGGCAGGCGGCATGGTTTCCTGGTGCAGATGGCCGTAGGAGAGGGAGCATTGCCTCCTTCGGTGCCTGTGGGTGCAGGCGACCGAGCCTCTACCGGCCCGAGCAGCCTGGACCGGGAAGCAGGCTCTGTCACAGTCATGCACAGCGTCGCCTGATGATTCACTCCAACTTAGCTTTTCATTCCCTTGGGAACACAGAAGGGAGGCAGGGAGCAGAGCAGCACCCCGCAGACCCAGTTTCCCCCTACCTAAGCTCACCCTTTTGGCACGCCTGTGCCCCTACTTAAGGGGGGTAAGGAGAACCTGGCAGAATAAAGACCATTAGGGGTTACTGTTAGGAGGTACGAAGCAAGGATTTGGACTCGCGTCAGTCCTAACGAGAGGTGAGGGGTGAGCTTGAGGGCTGTAACCCAAACTGGGCAAACTGTGGCGATGCAAAGTGCTACCAGTAGGCCACTGGGCTGGGCTGGAAATAGCTTTTTAGCGGAGTAAAAATACCTGACTTTGACAGCCAGCATGCTGGGTTGCGTATGCGTAATTTGCTGTGATCATGCTATAAATCAAGATGAGACTGCTAAAATTATGTATGACCTCATTTGATAGATTATCTAATAAGGAATTTGCTAATGCAGTTTATCACTTAAAAAGCCATACAACTGCTAAGGATGAGTACTTTGCTGCAGCACATTTAAACCTAATTGTCAGAGGAGAAAAGCAAGCGGATTTCAGAGGTGAGTTAGAAGAGCGTCCTTATGAGGATGATGTCTTCACTAAATCAGTGGTGCAATGCAGCAAGCAGGGTGGAAAGGAGTCTCCTCTGGATAAAGGTACAGAAAGCTGCTAGACAAGGCTGCGCTGTGTGAGAATACTGCATGGACTCACTGACCAGG
The DNA here is from genome assembly GCA_013399095.1 of Psophia crepitans. Taxonomy (NCBI): domain Eukaryota; kingdom Metazoa; phylum Chordata; class Aves; order Gruiformes; family Psophiidae; genus Psophia; species Psophia crepitans. Next base: position 911,492 of record VWZZ01003502.1, read on the forward strand.
AGAGCCTTCACGAGTGTAAATAGTTGTATCCTAACGGGCATGCTTGATTTTATTGCTTGATCTAGTGCTGTCTTTTATTGTTACAACATTTCAGTTCTGTTTCACTGTCTTGCAAGCAAATCTAAAATCCCTGATACATGGGAAGAAACTATCAGCCTAGACCTCTAGCTCTAACTAGCTATTCCGGTTATCATGCCTGTCAGAATGAAAAGAGTAATTGTTTTGCTGCTATATGTTACCATCAAATATTTTTGTTCTTCCAGTCCTGTGACTCATTTAAAAAGACTGAACATCACTTCCACATACACAAACAGACGTATAAAGCAGCTCAAGCCAATGAAACAAAGCTTGTTTTGCAGGTTTGTTAACCACATATTCTGTTCCAATCCCAAATTTATGATTAATATAAATACCATTTTTTTTACTGATGATTTTATAAAGCTCATTCTGGGGTTTGAATGCCTGTATACATTCTCTGGATGTATGACACCGTTCAAAACCTCCTAGATAAACACTAAACCTTCTCACAACTCTGTGTGTGTGGGGAGGGGGAGGTGTTAGAGAAGTGACGATTTTCAGCTCCATTTTAGGTTTGGGCAAAATGAGCTGGAAACATGAAGGAGCTTACAAAAGGACACGCAGAAAATCGTTATTGGAGCCAAAGCTAAAGCTATGTTTTCCTCGATTCCCACCTTGTCTCCTGACTGCCCAGAGCAAAGCTGGCAAAGGTCCCCTCTGTTCCCCCTGCACCTTGAGCACATCCTGCCTCATTTGCAGCCCTGCCCTAAAGGTGGAGTTTGTTCTTCTTCAGGGGAAATAATGCTATGTGGCAGAAACAGGGAAATTGGACCTTGCTTTACAGAAGACAGGACATGATCGTTGGTGTAAGAAGGCAGTAGGTAATTTTACTGAGCACTACTAAGTCAATACACTAGGTGAAGCCTCCACATTGACTGAAGCGTGTAACTAATGATTCGGGATTGTACAAGAGCTACTGGTGTCACAAGAAAAGCAAAGGCATCCATAAAAGGCATTGTACATCCCAGGGACTGGGATCCAGGAGCTGGGGAAGGGTACTTTGGTAGGGTCACGCAGGGGTACTCCCCATGACATTTGCATAGGAGGCTCACCTAAGTATTGTGATGCCTGCATTGATAACGGAGTCCCAGTTGAGCAGCTGGGACTGCTCCTGAGAGAACTGGAGTCTGTGTTTCTGCGGGAACACGCAGAACACAGCTGTGTGTGTACATCTGACTGAAATGATTTATCTACAAAAGAGAAAAACACAAAGTAACAGCAATATCATACGCCTCATTCATGGCCCAGCTCTAAATCGGAGAAGCCACTCGAGGGGTAAGAGTGTAGTTCACCACCACGCCACATCGCCATTTGTGGTTTTCCTCACTGACATTAATTGATACAAACTGAGTTAGTGGATTTTACACTGAAGATATGTCTCTACAACAAGCTGGTCTCAGGGCACCTGCTCACTGACCCTAGACTGTCAAATAATGATAATTTTTGGTCACAGCTGACGTGGTTTAGACAGAAGTTTCATCATAAAGCTTTCATTAGTCATTCCTTGAGCCACTCCATTTCATGAGCTCTTGGCCCCTACCAAGATAAAAGCTAGCTATCAGTAACACTTCTCAGAGACCTATCAGTGGTTGTGTGATGCAACCTGTAGCAGCAAGGCAGAATTTTCTCCTCTGCATTTTATCTCCCGACTGTCATCCACAGGGCAAAGTAAAAACAGCTGCTCTGAGCCCACATTATTGCAGTGAGCTTCCAAGGCAGATGATGCTGAACCTCATTCAAAACCAAGGGAGAACCAAGAGAAGAAATAAAGGTCCTAAGCCTGTACCTTTGAAGTGGAATACTTTTTTCTTTCCTCTCGGTACACATCTATTCAAAAATACAGGCTTCTCTTTCCTACTGGGAAGTAAACCTGGCCATGTAGCTGTATGTACTGTGCCTGGCCGTATGGTTAGTAATGCACTGCGAAGCGATACATATCATAAAAATAGTACTGGTAGAATTATTCTTAAAACGTCACTTATGGGCCAAAAATATCCTCTAGAAAAAGAGACTGTGAAAGTACACGTTGAGGTTGTTATCTGGTACAACAGGCAAATTCTCCTGCTGTGCAAATCAAAAGGTGGATTGCTTTGAAAACGTAAGGTAAACATTCCTAGAAGGACAGAACTGAAATGCTTGACAGGAGCTACAGCGAGCATCCGCTGATCTGCAGTTAAAGATTTCCCGGAGAAGTCCAGAGGACGTGGGAGGAGAGCAAGGCTGCAGCTGAGGTCACACCTGAGGACCATGCTACCCTTCTTCGAAGGACGGAAATCCCACCCTACCACGCATTCTCCTAGATCATATGGAAGATCTGCAGCTGAGTCACCACAGAAGAGCAATGTAGAAATTTCCAAGGCTGTAAGCAGCAAAGTTTTACAGACATCCTATTATGTTCAACTTACATAATCTGAGTACTTAGCTCCTCAGATAATATATTGATAGAGCTTTATGGAATTAAAAAAGAAAAAGCTTCTCACAGATAATAATGTAGCAAGAATGGAATTACAGTGCTCCAAAAATCTGTAAAATAAGTCCCATTTGCTTTCTGGCTTTATCGGACGTTTTCAAGAAGGACTCACTGCAACAAAGATGACACCTCAACCCCTATAGCTATGACATCATTTACACTGAACTTTGACTTCTCAAAGCATTATTTTGCTTTTGGAAACAGAAGCTTCTGGTGACTTAGACACACAAAAAGGCAAAGGTCAGGGTTCAAACAGAAGTCCTAAGAGGACTGTGTTGTTCCTGCTGAACTGCAAAATTCGTACTAACTTCAGTGTAGATTCTTACTCCCATCTGTATGCAACACTAACATTTTGCAAAGACGGGCAAGTCTTATCTCCATGTACCGTAAAGATAAACACAAAAGTCTTGCGCAAGGGGCTGCAGCAAGGAACTGCAACTAATGTGTAAGAGTAATGATGCAAGCGTGTTATACCTAAAAGTATTTCTCCTCTGATCACAACTTTTTGGGTTTATCTGCGTTACATAAAATACTGAGGAGTTACATCCTCCACTGGCTTAAGTCGTGGCTCTATCAAAGCACGTGGAATTATGCTAATTTGTATAAGATGATCACGTATTTGAAAAAAACATTTTGGCCTAGATGGCTGAGAGGTTCTCAGCAGGGCTTTCTAGTGTGAGGCAGTAGAAGAAAATAAGCCCTTTTAGAGAATAATATTCACATACTTGAGTAAGAAGTATGTCTTACCTAGTGAGAAATGTACCCTTCTTCCTATGTACAAGTCGCGTTATCTCTTAATAAAATAACAACAACTTGTAATCCAGAAACAGGATGAACACATACGTAAACAGTACAAGGGGGTGCTTACTCCAGAAGTGTTTCCCCTGCACAGCTTCTGGTACCTTCATCTGCTTGCTTTTCTGAAGTAGCACCTCCAGTGGCTCGGCTTCTGTGCAGGTTATCCAAGGTCTCTTTTTCAAGTACTTGCAGGGATGCGGTTTATCTGAAAGGCAGACTATGCAAACGAACATACGATAAACTTTTGCAGTTCCACATTTTTTCCACTCCAAATATTGTTCTTCCATTGCCTGACCCTTTGGTGCAAAACGCATCAACAGCTTAGAAGCTGGTATGTAAACTTCACATGCCAGACAGAGGGAATGCTAAGGACATCCGTAGCTGAACAGTTTCCATGATGGGAGAAGACTGTGTTCATGCAAGGGTAGAAAACTTGGTTTACCAACAGTCGGGCCATTTGCTGTGGAATAATTTGGTCACTCTTGGCATTTGACCAATTACGACTTTACATGGTGCAACTGTCCTTTGGGAAGCATCGGCTTCCAGCTTCCATGACCAAACACAGGACTGAAAAGGGCAAGGAATGATAACAAAGGAATTCAAGCTATCTACTACCAGAAAGCAGACCTGACTTCCAACCAAACACCTGCCATTAAAAACCGGCTCACAAGAAAATCCGCATTTCCTTTGTGGGGTCTCATATCTAAGGCTAGCCGTGAGAGGTAAAATGCCAAACCATTTTGCTTATTGACAAGAAAAGCCTGCCAGTTCTTTGCAGCAATAGTGAAGAAAAAAAAAAAAGGTAGCTACCCATGATGCTGCTTTTCCATCATTTTGAAGCTGTTGTTCAGGATATTGTATTACTTTTTGTCTTTATTTATTTCCAAGTGTTATTGCTTGGCAGGCAAAGCTCTTGGACTGTGTTATGTACCAATCCTTCCAGCATCTAGGTTTTCAGTTATATTAATACTCAAGAATACTGGAACAGATCTAAGATAAATATCCCACTGTCCTCTTCGCTGGGTCCCACACATCAACTGCTGCGCTAGCGTACAGAAATGTTAGGTATTCCACGACTGGATGGAGAACAGAGAAGGGAGAGCTCACAGTGAAATGCTGGGAGCTCTCTCGCTGTATACAAACAGAATGGAAGATAAATCAAAGCTGCTCTTTGATCCTGACAGTCCAGGCCACATTCTGTTTGACTCTGCACCGTCAGCCTCCTGCCCCTTCGCTCCCGCAGGTGTGGGGCACTGCCAAGCCTCCCTGTGCTGCAGAGGGGCTGGGTCGGTGCAGCGTTAATTAAGCTGCGATAAAAATGTGCAGGTCAAATAGGAGCAGAGCAGTTGCTCCATCCCCAGGAGCAGCACAGGAAACCTCTCACGGAGGAGCAGCCAGCTCTGCTGCTCGGGGCTTCCCGTGACCCAGGTGCCTCCACTTCAGTGCTCACCATGCTGCTCCCCCTCTGCCGCTCCCAAAGGACTTGAAGGTGTTCCCTCAGATGCTGTAATTTAGCCCTTCCAGGCATCAGTCCTGTTCACCCATGCGAGGACAACAAAGTATTTAAAGCTGAAACGGCCGAAGAATATATTCAAGAATCTATGATAAAAGCTACAATTTTATGCACCATGGAGCATCCATCAAGGAAATGCACAGCGCTAGTGCCACAGAATAATTACATGTGCAGAGTCCTTTGTAAACACAGCTTTTATGTGCATCAGCACAGCTGGGGACAGTGTTTAAAAATATAATTATGTAATGCATTTTATGTAGTCCGTGAGCCATTCAAGTGATACCATCGGGTCAGCAAAATTGCATGCAGCAGTTCTGTATCTACTGGCCTGAGCAAAGAAACATTTTTCAAGAGCATTATTTTTTTTTCCTGCCACGAAATAGATTTGTCTCCGATGCCTACAGGGGATTCGTGTCTCTGTCATTGGCCACTCTCTCTCCTACTTTCACCAATGAAGGAGAAAGGAACGGGGAGTTATTTTTGGCCTTGCAGCAGGCTCCAGCATCTAAATCAGTTAGTTCTGAAACCACTTGGGGTGGTGCTGGTTCTGTTTTAATGGCTTCAGAGAGAAGGAATCGGTGATGTCTGACCGTTAGCGAAAGGGAACAAAGCAGCTGTTGTTGGGCAGAAGGGCGAAGCAAGGTTAAGATGCTGTGTAACGAAGCAGGGTCCAGCCTCCAGTACCAGGCGTGCAGCAGACGATGAGTCGTGGCTAGGGCACCACAGAGGAGGCTGTTACTAAGCCTCATACAGGCTTCAGTGCAGCAGGAGATCTCTAGTAAAATGCACAAAGAAAATAGGCTTACAGCTATACTTATTGCTGATGCCTTCCTGCCTCCCTCCCCCCCTATATTTTATCCTTGTAATGTTTATAGTGTATGAACTGCAGAAACCATAGAGGAAGCTTTGCTTCCCTTCTTCTTTAATCTGCAGTTGCAGATGAGTTGAGGTGACGCAACAGTAAAATTTTGGAGACAGTGCTTAACAGTGCAGCTAAGTGCAGCATGCACAGATATTTATGAGAGAGAAAAACAGAGGTTTGCAGATATTACTTAATGGTCTTTTTAAAGCCCAAAAGCTTTCACTGCTTTGCAGGTAGTAGTTAATATGTCTTGACCAAATCCTACTTGGAAAATTACATCTGACCTATCAAAATCTTTCTAGGAGACCCAGCAGATTGTTGTTGTGGGTTTTTTTGTTTGTTTGGTGGGTTTTTTTGGTTTTTTTTTGGTTTTTTCTTATTTAAAGGGCCATTTAAAGAAATCTGTACCTAGTTTCATAATACAAGATCCACAGGTGGGAGTAGTGAGATAGCTTCTTCAGCTAGCCAGGAGCTGTTTGGCACAGAAATAGGACTCGATGCTAGTTTCTAAATATGGAATCTGAGATCTGGAAAGAGATTTCCTTTTCTCTGTTAGATGCTGGGTCACATGTAGCTTATTGAAAAGAGAGTGGGGACCAAAATCCAGGTGTCTGCATTCCTGCTTGCATGCTAGCATCATTGAGAAACAGAGATACAGCTCCTTGCTTTCTCTCTTCCTCCCTATGAATATTGTATTTCATTTTGCTTAGTGGAACGGCATCGATCGGAAGACGGAAGGTATCACAGCCAGATGAGCCCATCACCAACTGTGGCATGGCAGAACCTGGCAAAGTGGGAGCTCTGCTTTTGGATCTCTTCTGGGTGATCAGCAATGCTCAACAGGCTTGTTGTTCATCTGAAAGATGGGCACAGGCATTATCCAGCGACGTTTTCAAAAGGAAGCAAATACAGCACCGTTTGAAAAAATCTCAGATTTGCCATATATTTGATTCCAGAGCTACTGAGCTATTTGGATGCTTCCTTCCCCATGGAAATCTCTGTAAAATACATTTTGCAGATGAAGGTCTCTGCTCTCTGTGGTAGAGCCTGCATAGATTATCTGGCTATAGACTTGTACAGCGCAGCCACCTCAGATTTACAGGGAAAGCTAAGGCAGCTGTCAGTGCATTGCCCCCATGCGCAGCCTACTGTCGTACACGTGTTGGCGACCATATTTCACATCGCATTACACAATGAAGATGAGGTTTTTCGTTAGCGCTTTCTGTAAATATATACATGCAGACATATATATAGTGCATAGATACTAAGCAGAGTCTCTATATATTATTAGGAAAGATTTATGTAATTAAACTTGAGGAAAAAACATACTTTTGTGGTTTTTAAACCATTCAACATGCAATTTTTAAAGTTGCATGCAGCAGAATTATTTTTTTTGAGAGAAATTTTATCAACTCAAACCATTACTGTTTTGCAGCACAAGATGTATGGTGTAGTCAGTCGAAATGAAACTGCTACCTCCTCCCATGCAGACAAATAGAAGGCATAAAGAAACAGTCCTTTTAAATTAACTTGCAAAGCAGAATCGGTCAGTGGCCGACTAAGAAATACCTCAGTGTGTGGTATCAGCATCGAACGTGGGAGTTTTGTGGTGGTTTTTTTTCTGTAAGATGCAACATTTTATATTCTCATGGGAATTTATAATTGTCAACTTGAATTTGCTCAGTGCTTTTGAACAAGACATACTTAACACAATGCCTGCACACCGTGAGCTGGATTTTCAGAACCGCACTGTTGAGCAAGTACCCTCATGAGCTTATGTCTGTGGCTTCTTTATGCAGGAGATACCACCTTTGTAAGTGTGGTTCTGGGGGTGTGATACCAACAGGTGAAGAACAAATTCTTCTTTATATGCCTTATTTAATCCAACTGGAATGGTATCAGTATAAAATGTGTGAAAAAAATCACAAGTTTGGACCCCAAAATGCTATATTTACTATCTTTCAAAGGAAACACATTAAGTAGAGTACTGTCAGCAGATGAGACGCGGGAAAGCAGCAGGAATGGACAGGCAACGCGACTTCCTCGGGATCACATAACAGATTCATAGAGGAATTCACAGCAGAGCCCCTGACTTGTGTTCCACACATTGCTAACCACTTCTCAGGTCCAGACTGCTTGCAGTGTGCCTTTCTGCGGACGTACGACAACACTGCACTACCACAGGGGCCGCAGAGCACATGTTCATTGAACATTTGTTAAACAGATCTGGTTCAAGGCTCTTAACACGAAAGTTACTTGGAAGGGTATGCTCTATGCAAGTGCATTCAGCACAACTTTATGGCTTAAACGCTAATAGAAAAATTGATTAAGAAAACCACTTTCAAATGGAATCTATTTTATATGACCAGAGAGAACCTTCAAAACGCAAAATTAAATAATTTGTGTCAGTACCTTCTGGGTGAAGCCCGGCAATGAATTCAGAGGTAGAAACATGCAGGCAGCGTGTCATGTCCTGGAAGGAGGAACAATGCCACTTCTACCTTCACCGGAGAACAGAGCGTTCTGTCCCAACACTAGTGTTAGCATGAAAAAAATTAGTTAAAAGCATAGGGAATCCTTCAGGCAGCGTGTGCAGATATTTCTGTGTAGCCACAAAGAAGTTAGTGCTAAGTATACTTATTAGTTAGCAGAATTACCTAGGTAATTTAGGTGTAACTAAAACTCTGATTCCTTCAAGCCAGTCAATCATTCTTAAAATATGGTACATATGTGAAACTGTTACCTCTTCCAAAACAGACAACTGCCTTGGCACAGCAGAGTAAGTAATACCGCAGGGTAAACAGTGGGATTTGGTCACAGGTTCGAAGGAGCGTCATAAGGAGAACCATCAACCCCATGCCCTTAAATTCCTTCGAAGCTCTTCCTTTAATCCCTCATACTAATGTTATTTATACAGTGTTTATTAAGGCCTCAGTTCAAAAGTGGTTTCTAATTTCAGGTGGCTCACTTAAATCACCCAACTGCTAGAGGTCTGCACACCGAACTCCAGCTGAAATAGTGGAAGCAATGGGCAATACGTACCTCATCCCACCTCATTCCTTATGATCGCGGCAATACATTCCCCCTCTTCCGAACGCCACTGCTCAGCACACATGGCTACTCAAGCTGTATTTCCTTAAAACGGTGGGAGTTGGGGAAGCATTAGCTATTTGGGGAACTTGCATGCAAAATATTTTTTTTAAGTAAGAGGATACCAGCAGATGGATTTCATGAAGGCAAAACATTGAGCAAAATGCCATAGTCAGTCCAAATCGTTACAGCGAATAAGAAACACGAAATTGAAACCCGGCTTGTAACCACATCTTGGCAGCATGCAGTTGCAGGTAATAATTGTCTTCACAGTCCAAATTCTCATGTAGTTCCCTGCCCGTGAAACAGAAAGTTGAGAACACGATCGTCTTGACTGGCAGACAGAGCAGGTGGAGGGCAGCTTTGAGCTACTTGGAAACGACAAGAGAGACTCAGCCTGCGGAAGAGTAAGTGCTGGTCAGCCTCTTCCATGACGACCCTCCAAAGCACCTGATCATCAGGATATTTCCTACTACTCTCTATGCACAACAACAGGGGAAGTAGTGATATGTCCTCCTTATCAACAAAGATGACAAGGAAATAACTGTTTTAAGGACAAGAAGGTGATAGTAAACTTATACCTGCAGCATTGTCTAAGAGCACTGTGAATGTTTCTTTCCCCTATGGCAAAGGTAGGTAAATGTGGGCACAGGCCTTCAGAAATTCCTACCATCAATCATAACCTGAATTTTCTAGAATTCATGGCTGTTGGCTTAGACCTAGACCCAGTTTAGAGCACCCACTCATCTTGCACACACAGGTGAGAAATTGATCTGCTAGATTCACAGAGTTTAAGGCAAGAAAGAAGCATTACAAACCCCCATTCTATACTATGTATCACCACACTTTAAATCTCACTCAGTAACCCTGTATAGAACCAAATAATCATCTATTTAACTAAATATCTGGCTAAAATATGTCTTCTGAAAAAGTTATTCAGTCTTGTCTTAAAGAGGATATGAAGAGTGACTCCTTGGAGGTTTTTCTTAGCAATATCTCACCTGTTCAAAGTATAAGCCAAATTTATGGTTTGAGTTTGCTTAACCTCAAGTTCCAGATGGCTGAGACATCATTCACCAATCTCCACATGTTCTCTTGAGCCATTCAATCTTTTTTGGTGACCAGTACAGTCTTATATGTGGGGGCTTTACACTAAACAAATTGGCTCTTTACCTTATTCCTGATAAAACTAAGTAAGTGGAGCTCTAAGGCTTGCCACTAAATACGCCAGGCCTCAAACCTGTTTGTGGCTTTCTGTACAATCGTTAAGCAATACCTAGGAAACTAATGCGTCTGCCAAACATTTCACATTGCATGAGGAAAAAAAAAGAAGAAAAAATATTGAGACAGAAAAGCGACATAGGAGGAAAAAAAGAGCGTGAGCCCTAAGCAGCAAATCTACAACATTACAAAAGGCAGCATTCAGGTATAGATTTCATCTGTTTTGCTTTGCTTCCTTAAGTTCAAGCATTGCCTTTAGGTCTCCTAGACATATAGGAACAAAACAATTAGGGAAATCATTGCATTTCCATAGCTGAAGAAAAAATTTAGACCCCCTGCATTATACACAGAACTGCTTAGCCACTGGGCAGGACGGTGTCGAGACAAAGGCTGCGCCTAGAGAGGTGTGAAGCCAGGACAGCACGGCGCTGCTGGAGGCACCCCCATCGGGCTGGCCCCAGGGGCGCTTGCAGCCGCACTCTGCATCCTGCTGCCAAGTGCAGACCGGGACTGCTTCCACTCAGCCCTTCTGTAGGTCATCTGCTTTGACCTGGAACGGAGCACTGATATTTGGACTCCAGGCCGTGGCTATTCAAGGACTGAGTTCATATTTGCTAAGCCGTTAATTACTGTGTAGGACTTAGTTTAATACCAATGACACAGCGGGAAGTATCCCAAAGTCTCTACTTCACCATTCTCCACCAGTACCAAGGGGAGTGTATACCACTTCTTTTTTCACATTGTTATGCCTTTAAAAATGATCAGGTCACAGCTTCAAGAAGGAGCAGTCCTAGGAATGGCATATATTTAAAAGAAAGGCAATTTCCAATTACTACAGTCTGTAAAAGCCAGAGATCAGATTCAATTACACTGCACTTTGCAATTTACAATCTGTTGGTGCTCATTCCAGCAGAGGCTCGTTAAACGCTCGCTTGCTGCAGACCTTAAAAATGTGCTTACCTACTGAAAAAGAAGAGGTTCTCAGTCCAGAGCTCATCATAACCTAAGCCATCAAAACCCAGGCCAGACCCCAGGCTCCACTCAGAAACTCCCCTTAGGCGAGGATGGCACATGGCTGGGTTTCAGATGAATAGAGGAGCGCATGGGCTACTGAGCAATGGCAGTGTGAGCACAGTTTAAAATGTGGATTCACCAGAATACACAAATATGCTGTTCAGATTCTGACAGGCACACCGACCTATTACTTACATGCTTCTACATCCAGAATTTGAAGCTCCTCCTTCAATTTTCCTTTTTTTTTTTTTTGAGAACCAGGCCCTTCTGGCTTCATAGTTTGGTTGCCATTGCTGTGACACATCAAACCTCCAGAGGTAACAATGGGCACGTGGTGAGGGTGCTTGCCCTAACGTTTCCTAATGAACATTCAGGCAGACTGTTAATGGAAGTAATCGCAACCAAGGCAGGTGGCAAAATCCAGAGGGCTATGAAGGCAGTGAGATTCCCAGGCAGGTGGTCCCTTCTCATAAGTACAATGCAAATTATCCCCTTGGTGTTCTGCTACTAAAAAAATAAAATCAAGCAGCAGTGCTAAAGCCAGTAAAATTCTATCAGTTCACACTAGATCAAAATTTGGTGCTCTAGGAAACTATGTAGCAGTGGCATACGATTAATTGATTGAAGACACCAACACAGGTTTCCAAAGAAACCCATGGCTGGGGTAAAACACGAAGTGACTTGTGACCTGTTACAACAAAGCAGATTCAAAATATACCATTAAGGGTGATAAGAAAAATATTTGCAAAAATGGAAGCCAGTTACATTTCTAAACTCGACCCAGAACTGAGTTCAGCCCACTCACAGATTTACTCCTTCCCCCTTTTCTGCACATGCACTTGTATGGACCTTGTCAAACACGAAACTAAAGCAGAGGAGGAGAACACCAACAGAAATAACAGCACGCATCTCAGCATTTAAAGATGACACTGATTTTCCAGCAAGAAAATTGCCAGAAACAATGAACTGATCCTCTAACAAGGCAGATCAAAATGATCTAAAATTTATGTGGGAGACTGGATACCAACAAGGGCAATTTCCATTAAATCTTGCCTATTAACTGTGGCATAGTGTGAAATTAGCACATGCCTGAATGGGCCATTGACCTTACACTGTGGTTATTTAACCTACAGTGTAATGGTGCAGTGCACCATGAAAAAGCACAGTTCATAGTGGGCAGCTGCCATTGCAGATTTAGCTTTCGTCCTGGGATGCATTTGTTTCCTGTGTTCAATTTACACTTCGTTTAAATAGGGACCTCTCTGCTCCCCTTTCTACATTTCCTTTTTTTAAGCTTGCTTTACTAGGTGTAAATTTTCATTTTTGTTTTGGTTTTGGGTGTGGTGGAAGCCAAAGATCCTTATCTGCTATTGTTCCCACTAGTAATGAGCTACATTACATTACATGGGGCAAGGTGGTTCTGTATAATAAGGGTAAATCAGAGTAATCTCAGAGAAAAACATGGACTCAGGCTCAGATTGCACAATCTACTCCAAAGCCACAGGAGGAACCAGGTCATATAGCAGACGGCAATCTAAAACCTAGATCTGAACAGGTGTCAGTTGACCCTCCTGCCACGGAGAACGATCAGAAAAAGCACCAGGGGAGGATGAACGGGAACAAATCCTGAAGGAGCTGCAAGCGCCAGGGCCCTGGTTCTCTCAGAAGTCAGAGAACTGCAAAAGCACACAGCATCCTGCAGGGCTGCTGGCTCTTACCTTCCCAGCCCGCGGGGGGGTACAGCCAGAGCAGCACTTGGGCAGCATCCAAGAAGAGATTTTGTCCCTAAACGGTGGAGCTAAGGAGGTTCCAAGGAAGAGGTGAAGTTGACTTTGGCAACCTTGAGGAAAATCCCAAGGCAGTTTTTGAGGTGAAATGAGGGGAAAGCTAGGAGACAGGCAAACTTAGACATGCAACAGCTGCAATATCCATCAAAATGGAAGTCACATACAGATTAAATAAGACGACATAACTTCTGAGCTGTATCACTGGCAAAAGGAGCCAGGCAATTCAGTACAAAGGGAGCTTCAAAGCTGTGTGGTTTTAGCCAAACAAATGAAATGTTAACAGGAGACACTGACGTGAAGTTGGCTTTTATAAGGAAGAACTTTCCCTTCCTCCTCCCAGCGAGGCAGCAAGCCAAGCTGAAAGCCGATGATCAAAGGTCAGTCACCGCTCCTGAATCTCACTAGTTATCAGGATCTCCGCTGGAAACAAATGCTTTCACACTACAGTCGAGCATGTTTATAAGGGCTGCTGAAAGCTGCATTTCAATTAATGCAGAGGTAATACACTTCGGGTTCTGGGCAACATCAGTATGTGAGATATTTCGAGTGGCAATGAGTCAATACTCTATTACTAGCAGCTCGGCAGGCAAAGCGCCCGCTGGGAAGAGGGACGCAGCTATGCTCTCCCCTCCCGGGAGGGGGCCGGGGTGGGGAAGCAGCCACTTCTGCTGCTTGCCCCATGCTAGGTGTTTTGAGTAAGCCGAGAGCTTTGGTTTCCAGCATTATCAGCTCAGCACCACTATTACAGCCCGACACTTACTGTAATAATACGTTTCAAAGCCTGCCTCAGAAAAAACCAAGCCTCTGCAGATGAAAAGGCTGCTAACAGGAATTTTGGAAGCCAGCTTTTGTCAGGGCTACTCAAGTGACCTCCAGGTCTTAGAGGCCTGCCTGCCCACATTCCCCAGAAAGCCAGCATCTCGTCACTTCTGTTGGGAAGTACTATTTATATCACTGACACAGGATCATGCCGCTGGGGTCACAGAGTAATTATTTATACTGAGGGAAGGAAACACACGGCATTTCACATTTCCTGCACAAAAGACCCCTTGGTTTCTCTCAGTTTGGGTCTCTACAGGCTGCATTCCACTTTGCTGCATTCCATTTTGACCTTGAACTGTTGGGGAGTAGCTTCTGGACTGAACAGTTAGGAAGAAACTGAAACAACATTTGAGTATTGGTATGGGGTTGTGTACTTTTGAGCAGAGTGTCCTTGGCCCACTGATGGCAGATAGCCCCCCCCGCACCTACCTGGAATTTTCTGCCTCTCAGAATTGATCCTGGTATGAACAAGGACTTTCTTCACTGCCTATAAAAGTTACTCAGGGAAAAAAAAATAGAAAAAATACTTAAAGATCTGTCTGAAAGACATCATGCTGCTTAACAGAAAGGCAGGGATTTTTTGTAATTCTTTTTCCCCCCGTGAGACTGCCTGGCAACTCCATCCTGCTATGTCACATGCATGCACCACAGCGCTTGTTAGAAAACAAGAACTTAGCAAGGGAAATGGCAAAATCACGCATCAAATACGGGTGGGCTAAAATGTAGCTGAGGAGGAAATAAAAGATGATATATCCACTAACACTGGTTGAGTCGTGGGCGTTAATGAAAAACAAAACTTTTCTTTGTTGAACTAAATGGCAGTAGTTGGGACTGAACATTACCAAAACTTAATATGCAAACTGAGAAATAAAGCTGTATTTTTTTAATGAATGAAATTTACTTGGGGGACGGTTGGCACAAAGTCAAAGCAGAAATTAAGACCCACTTCAATCCACAGAACAGGACTTAAAGCCATAGATTTCTTTTTTCACCAGGGCTCATTTCATCCTTCAACAGGCAGAGAAAAGAACGGAAGAGTGGAAACCAAAGCAATAGTTTCAGAAAGAAAAAAATCTAACTCACAAGTTGGAAAATAGCAGCCCAGCATGCTTCGTGGGTTTTCTTCCCCCTTTTAAATTATTGGAGCATTTATTCCTCCACAGCGTATTCAAGTTCCTTGCATGTTCATCACTTCAGAAAGGAATTTGAGTGGAGTGGGAGTGCAGAGCCAAGTATATGATTTGGATTACCTACAGCTTTCTCCAAAAATGCAGATTTATCTCTGTATCAGCTGATTTTGGAGGTGTGCCAACTAAGTAGGTAACGCATAAGAAAAGCAGTAGTCCCATTCTTTTCTTCTTAGCAATTACCTTTTCAATTAAGGTTGGGAGCAATTTTTTTAAAGTCTTTGTCATATTGCTGAAACACATTCAAACACAAAACTGCTTGTTGTGCAGCAAATACTCCTTACGTCATGCAGTGCCTAAAACCCTACAGTGAGAGAGATCTCTGCACAGGACACTTCCACACTTGTACAGAGCTTCCCGACTTCACCGTGGTTCTGGAAAGATGTGGAGCTTGCTGTGCACAGAGTCCACATCAGCAAAAGCCATCAATAAAACTTTGCGTGTTACCAATAAAACCCAACAGATTTCTATCTACCTTCCTTGCCAATGCAGTGCCACTGTGGAAAAACTGAAGCGAAGAAGACAAAGTTTGCTTTCCTGCTCTGTATCAGAGCAAGGAAAAGCTGCCTTTCACTTGCTGCTTCTCCTAGGTCCACCTATTCCAGCTGACCTTTGAGCAGGGCACAGTGCAGAAAGCAGCACTGCAGTTCAGCTTCCTTGAGTCACCGGGTTTCCATGTGAAGTTTAACTTCGTTATCAACAACTCTCAGTGTCACACTTGAAAAAAGGCCCTTGAAATCCACAGGCTATAACTTAATCAGTGCTGCAACTCCCACAGAGCACTTAGTACTGAAACAAGGATGACTGTTTCTTTGCAAGTTTGTCACATTTTATTCTGCAGATTGAAAAATTAAGCCATCATACATACCGAATTCACCCACTTCAATTATTTTGCATATAAGTCTTGATTTCATGAGCTGTTCTCTACTCTGTATTCATTTTGTGCACAAAGATTAAAACCCCAGCCAGAGTCAGGTCCTGCTGAAAGCTCTGACTCACTCTCATGTATCTCTTTCCTCTGGAGCCTATCTTTCTTCCTAACCTTTGTATTCTTTCTCTGTAAGAAAGACTAAGAGAAAAAAAAAATATATTTTCTCCCCATCTACTGATGCTGGTGAGAGTAATAGCTTTTGTTCACAGTCTTGATATAGCATCATCACCATTCTCCTCCAGCTTTTCCATGAAACAGCCTACTTCATCTCATCAGTAGTCACCAAAATCGGTTGAAACATTTCTATGGATTCCAGTGGGCACTGAAATAAGCCCTTACAAAACCCGACTTGTGCATTTTTACTAAAATCTACTTTATACTAGGTGGGGTGGTTTTTTTAGGAAAGATTTTAATACTTGGGCCTATTAAATAAGTTACAGAACAACCCATAGGCCCACAGCTGCCAAAGTGAAAATAAATGGGAACATTCACTGAAATTAAGCCTACAGCTCACATAAGAGCTCTGTATCTTCCAGTCTTCTACAACCAGGATGGGAAAGTACTTGTCAGGTTCAACGAGTTATGACCAGCACCAAAAATCTTTAAGCGTGTTCAGTTAACCTGGTCATAATCAGTCAGAAGGCAAAGGAGAAGACAGTCCTCTTCAATGTCTACTCTGCGGTATTTGCTAATACTAATACTTGCTAACCTCTGACAGCTGCACCAACAGTCTTCTCCCGAGTTATGCGATGGCTCACCTTTGTTGTAATCGGTCCATGAATCTGTGCTAAGGACAACTGCAGCATTTCAGCCACAACACACAAGCCGTACTGGGCTCACGGTGTCAGGTGAAAGCTGATGGAAAAGGGGGTTTAATTATCTCTTTCTTTTTTAAATATCTATTGAATTTCATCCTGTAATCTCAGGGAACACTTCTCACTCATGGTGTACCCGTCTGATGAGAACACTGACATCCAGTGTCTGGCATAGCCCTTCCTGCAAGTGTTCTTCTGGCACTGCTCTTCCTTCTCCCGGTTTTGAAAATCCAGTTACAATTTGCAACGCACAAAATGCCTCAGCAGAGGATCAGCATTTCCAGGTGGCTCATATTTTTTTAAATGCTGTTTCCTCACCACCTGATAAAAGTACTTTTGTTCCCACTTAGCTTATCATAACTTTGGATATGTTACAAGGTGGGACCGCTCACGTGACAGTGAGTGCAGAGCAAGGGGACTACAATCTAATCAACTTAGTAAAACATGGCCTACTACACCGAATAGAGACAGGTTTGCCTCAAGCAGACAATTATTTGGTGTAGCCATAGGTTCACTCATATCAGATTCTCAAATCACAGGGTCATGACCCAGCTGGGGTGACTTAATGTTGATTTACAGCTTCCAGAACCAAAGCCAAAGCAAGAGAAAAAACCCTATCAGTCTTCAATTGCAAACTTAAATTTGCCTTCCTTCATCCCTTTTCTTCCTTCCTGGCAAGAAAACCAATATCAGCTTCTTTGGGTGCAGCATTATGCAACCCCCACCCACAGCAGACGCAGGAGCTACTGTTCCTAAAGCATCAGGCTCTGCACTTCCCCACTTCACACCATGCCCCACTGTCTCTTTCCAGAACTTCTACCTACAAGCCCAGCCTTTTACAAGGGCCTTGCTTCATTGACAGTGCCCTCATTCAGATCTTCAGTCCTAATCCCTGTGATGTCCTGTATCTCCTAGCAAGCCCATTGCCCTTCTCATGTGAGTTTATGTCTGCTCCTTTCATCTAGGGTAAATAAAAGAGAATTAACGTTCCTGGACCCGTTCCTCTGAAGTGCCCAGCTCACCATGTGACAGGATGCTGAGCGTAGGTCTGCATGTGGGGCAGTTTGGTCCATCAGCATCCAAGTGCTCATTTCACCCGAGTTTCTGGGACATCGGCTGCAGCTCAAAGCAGATAGCCTGTTTAAAGGGAAACACGAGAACAGCCCCCAGGAATCAAAGTAGTGACACTGCCTGCTCACCTACCTAAATGCTTAACTGTGGAGCTGATGTGACCTAACTTTGGCCCTGGACTTACATGCCAGAGGCTGGGTTTTTCCACTCACTGCTTTAAAGAACACAGCAAGCCTGCTTTTTCAGATGTTGAACTCCAGCAGGCTTAGCTAATGTCAGGGGAAATCATGAGTCCTTTGGAAATCTCAAATTTAAGCACATAATGTGTAAAGGAAGATTATACAAATAATGCAGCCAAATAATGAAAATTTTGGCAATAAACCAGTCATTTACTGAGGAAACAGCGTACAGAGAAGAGGAATTAACTGGGAAGTACTCTTTTGTAAAATTATTTGCCCAATATCTGTGTAAGCTATCAGCGAATCTTGGAAATTACCTTGGAGATTTCCAGTCACTGAAGCACCGTTGCCAGCTGTCTGTTTCCACGCCACAGAGATAACAAAGACCCGCTGAAAGTCCTCCCCTGCTTCCATGCTGCTTTTAGGCAACTTTTCCGCTATTTTCTGTGTGGTGACATTTTTAAAGAACAAGAAACCTCTACCCGGCGTGGCACACTGTCCCTCTCCCTCCGCTTCAGCAGCACTGTGGGATCTGTGATTCACTCCTGCTCCATGCAGAGAGCGAAGGGGCTGCAGGCTGGCTCCAGGAAAAACCCTGGACGTACAAGTCTGCTACTTCGAGACGTAAAGCCAACTCCAGCGGCTCTGCACCGCCGCTGCAGCACACGGTTCTGGGTGCAGGGAGAGTCATGAAGACTTGCAGAGAGACCCTAGAAGGCTGCCTTTCTGCCAGTCCTCCTGAGATTCCCTGGAGCAGGACCATGGCGTTAGGTCACTATTTATTTCCACTTTAACTCCACTGGAGCGGGCCAGGTACGAGCACTAAAAATAAGAACAAGCCTGGCCTTTAATCCAAACCCTGAGACTTGACACAAGCACGAAAATGTAATGGTAAATATCTTTTTAAAAAAGGTTCCATTTCCTTTGAATATATGGATGCATTTATCTCCCGGGTCACAGCTGCCAGCCAAAATCTATCCGTCTCTAGAGATGAATAGTTAGTGAGATTATGAGATCCTATCCTCCGAAATTAATTCCCTGGTATTCAGTTTGTCCAGCTTCAGTTCATGAATTCTGCACAAAATGTTTCAGGGAAACACAGTGCATCTCAGCTAACGATGACTTGTTAATAAACAAGATTATTTTATGAACGCAGAAATTAGAGAAGGTCAATAAACAAACCCTATTTTAATAACATCTTTTGCATTTTTTCCCCAAGAGAACCAGAGCAGCAAGTGAATTTGTGTTTGTATGAAAACTCCAGCTCCACGTACGTTGCTGCTGTTAATCAGTGCACTTAATTGCCCTGGGGCAAGCCTGTTTGCATCAGCTGAGGATGAGGCCTCCCCTGGATTTGATTCACCATTGAATATCAAAGATAACTGTTAAAATAGTAATACTGATACAAAACAGAAATAGGGTGCAGGAGAACATGGCCCTCTCCAAGAAGTGCAGAGCGCATCTTCGGCAGATAGATTTTGTGTTTTTAGAAGTAAGTCCTAATTAAATCATCCACCAGTAAATGGGTGAATGGTTACTTTTTTTGGCTGAGCGATAAGCAAGAGAGTTTGAGTCATTAACATTTTCATGGCCATTTTCAGCCTCTCTATCTGTGGCCTACCTTTTGAGGTATCACCATGTTAAAAATGTTGTTCCCTGAAGGTATTTCCACACTGCAGCAGATGTCACTGACTTGGCAGTATTTGAAGGGTCTATTAAAAGTCATGCAATTAATTACTTGGGCTGTCATCACAGCACTGCTTTTGAGGTATTTAAAGTGGTTTATTATTGATAGCCTAATCCTGTAATGTGCTGAGCACCTTCACACTCAACCATGAACGCCGACACAGGGGCTAGTGCAGGCTCCCCAGTCACTGGGCATCCTCAAGTCTCCTCCTGACGCTACGGCTCTGCCACCACTTCTGGGAGACCCGACCCAGCAGCAGGCACTGTGGCCAGCCCTGGGTGTTTGGAGTACTGACTCCTGGAATAGTTCATGATTTGGGAAAGCGATATTCACCACAGCCTGGGGAGGACCAGCACCAGAGCGGAGCAGCGTGATAAGAAGGGAACAGCAGAGAGGAGCTGCGTGGTACTGACTGCAAGCCCGCTCCCCGTTCCCTCGCTGAAGGGACTGACTGTTCGGAACCTGTGCTGATAACGAGGGGAGGAAGAGAGGAGCTGGGAGGGAAGGGATAAAGTTGAGCCTGGGAAAGGAGTAGGAAAGGTGTTTTCTCTAAGGGGTTTTGCCTTTTTGCTTTCCAATACTCAAATGAGCAATTATATACATATATAGAAATAGTCAATATATTAAGTTAATTTTCCTCACATCTAGCCTGGTTTGCTCATGACAGTAACTGGTAGAGACCTCCCTGTCATCTCAACACGTAAGCCTTCTCATTCCTATTGTCTCTCCCCTTCCTGTTGAGGGGAGGGAGTGAGCGAGCAGCTGGTGGGAGTTTGGCTGCCAGCCATGGCCATCCCACCGCACTTACTAAACATCTCATATAGACAAATGCTGAATCATGTGCAGGGAACTGGGAACTACAGCATCTATGGAAACCTGAAGGAAAGGCAGTGGCTCCTGGTACCCACTGAACTGTGCCAGAGGTAGACCACCACCTTTACTAAACTGTCTGGCTGCATCTTATTTCTTCAGAAGGAAGTCTCTCTTGGGTTCTGATAAATTTCTGCCAACACTTTTGACTTCCATCGTGGGACAGAAAACACAGTATCATAGACTCACAGAATGGTTTGGGTTGGAAGGGACCTCAAAGATCACCTAGTTCCAATCCCCTGCCATGGTCAGGGACACCCTACACGAGACCAGGTTGCCCAAAGCCCCATCCAACCTGGCCTTGAAAAGTTCCAGAGTTGGGGCCTCCACAACGTCTCTGGGCAACCTGTTCCAGTGCCTCACCACCCTCATAGTAAAGAATTTCTTCCTCACATTGGAATAGAATAGAATAGAATAGAACAGAATAGAATAGAATCATAAGGGTTGGAAGAGACCTCAAGGATCATCCAGTCCAACCATCTCCCCGCCACCTATTAACCACTAAACCATGTCCTTCAGTACCGCGTCTAACCTTTCCTTAAATACCCGCAGGGACGGTGACTCCACCACCTCCCTGGGCAACCCGTTCCAATGCCCGACCACCCTTTCGAGAAGAAATTTCTCCTCATCTCCAACCTGAACTTCCCCTGGCTCACCTTGCCTCCGTTCCCGCTTGTCCTGTCACTAGTTATCTACGAGACGAGGCCAACCCCCAGTTCACCACAACTCCCT
The DNA here is from genome assembly GCA_013399095.1 of Psophia crepitans. Lineage (NCBI taxonomy): Eukaryota > Metazoa > Chordata > Aves > Gruiformes > Psophiidae > Psophia > Psophia crepitans. The sequence continues at coordinate 932,619 of VWZZ01003502.1, forward strand.
TCTCCCTCTTTTAGTTTAAAGCCATTACCACTTGCCCTGTCACTCCCTGCCCTTGTAAACAGCCCCTCTCCAGCTTCCCTGTAGGCCCCTTCAGATATTGGAAGGCCACAATTAAGTCTCCCCAGAGCCTTCTCTTCTCCAGGCTGAGCAACCCCAACTCTCCCAGCCTGTCCTCATAGGAATCAAATATAGTAAAGTATCCTTGAAAAATTGCTGAGCTCTGCTCTGTGGCAGTAATGACAGCATCTATTGCCAATAAAATGAAAATGGACAAATTCTGAGAGGTGAGGAAAAAAAATCTATAGGCATAGAGAGGATAAGAGAAGTACAAGTAATCTACTGCCTGGGTCTCTTAAGCACAAATCTTTGGTTAATTTCAGTTGCTGGTATTGCTGCTGTTTGTTTCATTTTGGACATACCACCAACAAACAAAAATGAAGCATCAGATATAGGGTTAGATTATAGAAGATAATTGACACACAGATTCTTCTCAAAATTAATTCAAATTGTCTCAGGTATGAGCCAGGTCATGCAAACTAAGATCCCCCTAAACACTGTAAAGAGTAAGAGTAAATAGGATTTTGAAAGATGGAAAGAGGGGAACATCTCCATGCATCTCAGCATCCTCAGTGATATGGAAGACAGACCCACTGGCGCATTAATGACAGTCATCTACAGTACCACACCAGAGCTTTTCTCAAGTGCTACCAAGGACCAAGAAATGTTACAAGGGACGTAATAGAAATGTGGTTAAAGTAGAAAGAAAATACAACACAAGCAGATTCAGGACCCCACCTGAAGTCTACTGAATCCAGGGTAGAAAGCCCTTGAACACAGTGATGCTTTGGATCTTTCTTGAGTGAGAAGAATTCAAACTAGCATTTTCTCTGCAGAAAATAAAGCTGCAGGTGCTCCCCTAAGCCCAGAGAGAAAGCTGACAAGCAACAGTAACGAGAGTGAGCTAGAACTGAAAGCAGGGAACGAGCGAGGTTTGACTGTGTCATGCAGTTTGGCAGCTACGCAAGCTAATCCATTTTGGGCTGCAAACACATACATCCATGATGTGGTGCTGTGCCAGGGGACCCAAGCGAGCTCTGAAAGAGGTAGCTGTGTTACCAAAACCTCTACGGTCGTGTTTTGCTTGGCACCTCATTTAGTAGGATGTTTTACCTCAGTAGCAGGCGGCGCCAGAGCAGCATGCGAGAGCGGCCAGCCGGACTGCACGCTGGCAGAACCCAGGCTGACTCATTTTGAGCTACAATGCAGGTCTCAGATCCATGGAAATTTTCACAGCATTTGAAAGGAGGACTGTGGGGAAAAAACCCGCAACACCCAGGAATCACCCATACAGATCATCACAGCTAGCTGCACTCACTCGAAGAGCTGAAGTGTTCCTGGTGGCAGCTAGAAGATCTGCCAGATGCTGTCTGCTGGCCACAGTAGTGTTCCCAACGAGGTGAACTCTCTCCTTTGGGATCAAGTACAGCCTTCTCCTATTCCAAAGGCAAGACTGTGGATGAACAGGCTAAACTCACCTCTGAACTCTGAAATTACACAGGAAGATCACCATTTGAGTGTCATTCTATTCTTCACTGATTTCTTTTCTCCTCCCCTCTTTTTGTGAGTGGAAAGAAATGGATTAACTGGAATTTAGTTGACCTGTTGTTTAAGACTGAGTCTTACTTGTTATGCTCATACAAGGTGGCACAGAACTAAGCAGACATCTAACCTAGACAGGCAGGCTTTTATGTTATGTAAACCATAAGCAGATTTCAAAGTAAAGCTACTATTAACCTCTGCCTAATTTCTTCTGAAAGGATTTTTTAAGAATTTGAAAGCGGGGCAAAGTGAAAGCTGTACTTCAGAGTGAGGCCTGCTAAGCAAAGGCCGGTGTGGTAACACATGACTCGAGCACGCTGCAATGGCTCCCTTCGTCTGCCTTTCCACTTAGGCTGAACCCTTACCATCGGGTGGCTCCTCTTGGTCTATACACCGCACACCTTGAAACAGTGAACGCTTGATCCCTGGCATGCCCATGTATTTATGTAATAGTAATAACCGTAACTGTCCTGAGATAGCAGAGGGTGTTACTCCAGGGAAGAGTGCCCATGGTGCAGGTCTTAAGAACTTACCGCTTAGTTTGGGAAACATCTGTTGGATATAAAGAAGCAGTTGTACTGCTACTTTCCTCTTTCTTAATCATGTGCTAGTAGCTTCTTACTGAGGATATTCAAGTGGCCTGTGACAAATTACTGCCTCAATGCTTTCCCTTACGGGCACTGCCACAGTCATGCTGTCATAATCCAGCTAGTAACGGTACAGTCTGATCTCTGTAGGACACTTCAGCACCCTGCCAGGAGCAGACCAGAAAATGAACTAGGACACACCTCTTCACAGTTTCATCCCCAAACAGTGGACAGCCAGATATACAGCCCAAATTCCTCTGAATTCGTGCCCCATAGGAACTGGGTAGCCACTCCTGCTTTTCCCTTCCTATTTCATCACCGACCACTCTGAAGAGGGCTGACTCTGTATCTCAGACACTGGAAACCAGAAGCCCTAACAGGTAATGTAGCTTTTCTTCTATAACAACAGGATTATTTACTCTAGGTTACTGTATTGTAAGCATATATAATGAAGCTAACACCAATGTTCAAATTTGCTTTATAATTAAAAATACAAAAAAGTGGCAAAAATGAAACACTGAAATTGCCTTTCAAAGTGCTTTGTACCAACTCACATTGTAGGTGATATCTAAAATTATAATTGGAATGAGATGCTTTTGGCTTGTCAAGCTGAAAATGGTTCAAAAGCTTTCCTTGAAGTTTTAAACAGAATGTGCCTGCGTATGTGGAATACTTCCATTTTACTTAATCAGCAATTTCCAACACCAAACCTGTTTGCTTGAAAATTTGACTGATTTGCTCTAGTAATTTTGTTCTTGTCCTCTGAACAGCTGACCATTTGCACCATTTTCTGTTAATAAGCAGCACGTAATTAAACACAAGCAAGGTACCACTGCGGCATGGCTTGATAGGAGAAGAGTTACCTCACTGGTACCACACAGCGCACGCAGGGCTCTGAATTGGGTAAGAGTAATGTGGTTTAGTTTCTTTCCCTGGAGTTTTGATGATTCTGGTCTCATCCACAAAGACATGAGCAGAGCCAGTACACGTATTCACACCAAAAATCTTACACTAACAAAACAGCAAGTTCAAATTTAATGGCAAAACTTCCCTTTAATCAGTTATGCTTTTTGTATTTGCAGTCCTGGTACATTTTACATGACGAATCATTCCGTCTTCTGGTGCCCACAGAAGAAAACATCCTTTTGACACCCATCTGCCCAAGAGGCTGGGCTGAGAACAGAGGTTCATTTCCAACTGCATTCTTCACATTTCGTGGTGAAACTCTGATAATACGCCAGACAACGCCTATTTAAGGATTTCTTAAAACTGCCCAGGTCTGTTTGACACCCTTTGCTGTTCCTTCAGGTTTAAGTATTGAAATTTGCACTTGCATATATTTTCAATACACAATTTTCAGTCCACATGCTTATATTTTAGGGGAACAAGCATTAACTGACTACCTATCTTACAATCATCTGATTTTTTTGTGTGGTCAGTTTTGAGTGCCTTTTTTAATATATATGGTTTTGTAAAAGCAATCTTAATAGCTGTGCATAGCGAAACCAGTTTCTAAAAGGAATTTTGCAGGGATATTTAGCTTTGAAAGCCTGGAGAGGTGCGTGTTCTCCACCCAGTACCTAGTGGAGTTTCCTGTATCAGAGCATCCTGGGCAGAACTCTCAGAGAAGACGGCAGACATCCCTGAGCCCCTGCGGCACGACAGCGTGGCACTAAGGGGTCATCTGAACACAGAGCTGCAATAATGCAGCTCTAGGGTTATGGCAACACTGCAACGTGACAAGCTGCAGCCAACTACCAAAGCAAAAGACTTTAATAACTCATTTCCCCGATTCCCCTCCTGCTGCTTGTCCTACAAGACAGTTGTCTGCCACAAATGGGACTTCACCTGGCATGGACTTAATCTGAGTAATAGGGAAATGAGAGCACCAGAACAAGATGTAGGGGATCATTGGAAGTTGCAGCTCACCTCTATTTTTTCTTGCATTTCCCATCCTTGAATAGCTCTGAACAACCACGCAGTGAGCTGCTTTTGTCCTTTACAGGTGGGACTGGTCTGCCATCAGAAGCAACCCACTTTGTGAATTGCTCTGCTACGTGAGTCCTGATTTCAACCTACCTTTTGCACGCATATAGGCAAAGGAAGAAAAAAAACACAAAGAAACCAGCCTATCTAGTAATGTCTCAGTTTAAAAAAAAAAAAGTGACTCCAAGAGCTGGGAACTTCTACAGCCAGCCACATTCCTAGTATCCCTATGCACAGTCTGTGTAATTCGTAGTATGTTTTATCTATCTTTCAGTAAGTCCATCTGTATGTATGCTACAGTTACCAGAGAAAAGTTAAAAATACAACCTAGGTGTAGCAAAGCATAAGGCAGATCCTCACCGGTAAGCTAGGAAATGAGTAAATCCCCCACTGTCCTGAACAACTCTTCACAATGACAACTCCCTCCTTCCCACACGCGTACACTCTCACACGCCTGGAGAGGCTGGGGGCGGGGGAAAGCTGAGCTTTGCAATGTTGTCAGGAAGCTCATCAGACCCCAGCTACTTCCAATTAAAGGAGGGAGCAAGTTCAAAGCCTCTGCTGATCTCAGCTGCAAACCGGCACTATGCTCAGAGATGGCTGAGGCGCAAGTCCACTGAGCCGGAGAAGGTGCATGAGCACGTCCCCCGTTAGGAAACAAAAGCAGAATGGGAGGGAAACCCCAAACCTGCTGAGGTGGCTTGCGGTACTGGAACGCTAACTTGAACTGGCAGGAGGCAATGGCAGCCAAGCCCAAGTGAGCTGCAGTGGCTCCCCAGCACTGACAGAAGACACTGAGGATGAGCAAAGACTGAAGGGAGAAGAGCAGAGGGGAGGTAATCCTGGCACTGCTGACATCCTCGTGCTGTATGGATCCGAAAGGTTCCCCAGCTGAAGCTGCTTTGCAGCATTGACTTTTTCCTTCCCTAAATGCATGCAGTCTCTGTTGGTTTTTTTAGATCCTAGAAATTGTACCGGGAATTTCTAAGAAATAGCCTTCTGGAAGAAGATTAAGATATTTCAGCAACTAGCAGGAAAACATGCTTGAGGATGAGCTGTAGTTTGTCACATCGTTTCCCTTCTGCCAACTGTTAGAAGATTCCAAACAGAGACAAAAACTGCCCAGTTTCTGCCATCATCTTGGGCCTGGATTCTTTGCAGCATACATCAAATCTAGAGAATCAGTTCACTGACTAAAAATGGATTTACAAACATAGACCTTGCATTCGCTGTGACAAGTACGGTGACAACAGTTGTGGCAGCTCCCCTCTATAAGCTTTATCTGGCCCTTGAATATCATTATAGCAGGGAAGAGGAGTGGGGAGAAAACCTGTACTTGCATGCTTGTGATACAGAACAACTTCATGCAGAGGTAGGTTCCTACTGCCCTCTGCTGTAACACGTATATAAAATTTCGGAGAAGGAAGTACCAAGCCCAATGTGTACACTTGGTATTACATTCAGATTACATTAAAACTGCAGTAAGTGGAACAAGACGGGCAGAAACAATAGGCTTTGATTTCTTGCTGCTTCTTTTAATTCTCGAAGTGGATACACACTTCTTGTACACACACAGAAAATAGACTATAGGCTGATCACTTATTACGCCTGTGCTTATCAGGCTATGTATTTTGGATTATGTCCCCACAGTTTGCAGTTCCAATGGATAGACAGACCATCACAGCCTCGACTGTACCACCTTTTGTTTTGAGTTCTTCTTCAGGATTTAGCAAATGTTGACCCAGACCAGACCAAATTACTGGTAAGTCCCCCTAACAAAATGCCCCAGTGAAGCTGCCAGGAGCCCCTTTTGCACTGCACAATCGTTGCAGCACCAGAAACATACCAAACTTACCTAGCAGTATAGGTTGTCCAGACAAAACTATTCCTACTAAGTGGTTTATACACATTTAAAAAGGAAAAAAAATATCTAATTCATCATCTTAAAATAAAAGCAGTATCACTTAGGTTATAGATAAGGTCGCTATGTAATATTCATGTCTATTTGCAAATTGATCCCCCTATAGACAATTTCTTCTAGCTTTTTTTCCCCAGTAGTTCATGTTCCTTTAAAGCTTTGTAACTTATGGAGACTTCTACAGAGCTACAGGCTTACATAGCAAAACTTGAATAACATTTTCCTCCATTCATTTTATTCTGTGTTCTTCCCCTTAACTACTCAAATACCAACAAGACTAAATTTACTGAAGCTGGCTAAGATATATTGTGTTTCTTCTCTTGACTACTGTTCATGCAAACAAAATCACTTCCTAGATAAGAGAAGATATATTTTGGGGCAGTGAACAAGATGCACCTATTTAGTTTGACACCGTCCCCTCNGATGGGAGCACTACTGTAAGATGACAATTTTAGCTTGGCAACATGCATGTGTAAAAGATTGTATATCTAAGTCACACATACAGAGGCTACACAAATACAAACAGAGGCTGAGATTCTCAATGCCGTTTAGATATGAGTACTTGTCATTAGAAGGTAGAGGAATTGGACATTCAGATCACTCTAGCAGATTTTAAATCCTCTTCTGCGAGCAGTCTGGGACACCAGCATTTACTCTGGCTTGTACTTTCATTCTTAAAGTCTTTTCAATACCTCTGCAAGCAGCTATATTTAAGGGGGAGCAGAATTCTGTGGTTAATGCTGCAACACAGAGACACTGCATGGGCAAGGTATGACCCACAGATAAATCCACACTTACACGTATCTGCACCCTCATACAAGGCTTAGGAGACTCCCTGCTTTTCTACCACCCTCCCTCAACTTTGGGTCAAGTTTCCTGTACGAGCTGTTATACCTTCAAAGAAAGGAGGACACAAACTGCTCTCAAATGGCTTGAGGCATTCATTTTTTTTTAAAAGGCTGTATTCAATTTTCATGCAAAGGACAAACAGTAACTAATGAGGCATTTGTTCCCAGGATTTTCTGTACACAAACTGCAAAACAAAGCCTGCAGGCAACGGCGCAAATGTTAGTGAGATCAATAATGTGTAGAATATATCGGAAAGGGCTGGAGACACTCATCTATAGGACACAGGCATCATAAGCTTTGGACAACATCAGATTTCTGCTTGATATTGATTCTTAACTAGTGGTACACAAGATGGAAGAGCCTACCATCCCTGTGTCACAGGGTGTACACGATCTTCAAAGCAATGGCAAAACTCGGGGGATGAATAGTAGGTCAAAAGCCACGTTCTGCTTCCAAGTGCAACCGTATAATTTTGCTGAGGTCAAAGGACATTTTAAAAAAATAAATAATACTGTAACTGCCTTTTTTTCCCAATCAAATGACATGGGTGGAATGCTTTGCCAAACCCTAAGGGACCAGAAAGATTCTCAAGAAAGAATCAGAGAGGTACAGGCTCATGTTACTGACTGAAAAAAGCACGCATGAACAGGATAAAGATGTAAAGGAAAGGTTAGAGCTGGCTTTAATGCACTTTGCTGCCATGTCAAAGAGTCCTTGGTTTATGACCCTGATCTGGGTAGAAGTGCTTGAACACTTCTGTAAAGCTCAATAAGCAAATAGTCCTAATGATTGAAGGGGAGCTACCTCTGTGCTGAATTTTAGGTACAGACTTAGGTGCTCCACTGAATCAGAGCTAAGGATTAAGGACTGCTAATCCATATAAAAGCTTCATTCTACCTTAAATACCTGAAGAACATCATTTAATAAATTGATCTGAAGGGCTGATTTCTACTCCTGCTCTACACTACTTCTCAATAGTGCAAAACTACTGAAAGATAATGCAAAACCAAACTGAACCCTAACGTGAGCAGGACCTATTGCCTTTAGAAGCAGTACTCAAACTGCAGGACAGTGGTACCACATGAAATCACAGAATGTTTCTGGGTTCACTTTCATGTCCAGTTAATTTTCACACTTGCACAAAGCATCTTTCGTAACATGTTTTACCCACTAGAAAAGAATACATACACAGAAAAACATTTGAAATCTTAAGTTATATACTATCCTTCTTGGTATACAAAATATTTCACAGAGCTTGATTACCCAAATGGAAGGAAAGACCTGTCCTTTCCCTACCACAAGCTAGTCCGATCAATTAAACAAATTCATTTTAACAACTGATCGCTACTGCTGTCTGCATACTCTGCAAAAGCAAAGTTCATATGTGACAAAGGCTACAATACGTAGTATCACGTTATGTCATCTTCAGCATGAGACAGCTCAGTAACTTGAAGGTAGTCAGGTTTATCTTAAGGCTTTTCTCTCTTCTTTAGAGAAGAGTCTCACAGGAGTAGCCACTTCCTGCTTGCGTAAGAACTCAATTTCTTAAGGCTGTGTTGGGGCTAGGCCCACATGGGCATGAACTTCCCAAACTCGAGATTGGATTTTAGGAAGTTTCTTCACTGAAAGGATTATCAAGCATTGGAACAGGCTACCTAGGGAAGTGGTTGAGTCAGCATTCCTAGAGGTTATTAAAAGATGTGTAGATGTGGTGTTTAGAGACATGGTTTAGTGGTAGACTTGGCAGTGCTAGGTTAGCAGTTGGACATGATGATGAACTTCCTCATATGCTTTACACAGGTTCCAGCAACAGTCCCTGGGGATGAGTAGCTTATCTCAGATGCTTCCAAGTCACTTTACTGAAGGGTAAGGAGTCAGAGACAACTCTTCCCATGTCAGCAGAGGGTTACAGAACACCATATGCACAATATCCAAGTATAGTTCCTACTTCTACTAGCTCGACTCTGCTAGGTCAGATCTGTTGCATATCACCTGTCCAAAGCCACTTTCCCTTCAAAGGAGACCCGTTCCTCTCAGGAGGCAGCTGGCTGCTCTCTTCTAAGGCAGTACTCTCTCTTCCCTTGTTACTCTCTTGAGATGAACCTAGATGAAACTTCAGGTTGCTGAGGCTCCCAGATCACCTTTTTTTCCATAGATATAGGATTAGGTTTTGGGGCAAGTTTCTTAGAATTCATCTGTACAGCCATTAGATGCAGAAAAGGATGACTACAATGAGAGGAGCTGTTGACAAGGGCTTCATTGAAGTTGCAGCTTAAGGGCAATTTCTGACTAAACAGGCTGCATAGGTCACGTTATGCACCTTCCTTCTGGATCCATTTATTAGTCTTGCAGGACACATAGACATGTCCTTATGAGTAAACCAGAGAGGGCCAGAGAATGGGACCAAGCAGAATCACACAGCTGCTGCACTATTTAATTTCTAGCACAAACCTTGACACACTCACCCATGTCAAAAAGCCGTGTACAGACAGCTATACGTATCCTCTCCACACTGCAGAAGAGCTTGCAATGCACAAAAAGTTATGCTAAGAGCAAGAGGGCAGAGGACTTCTGTTATCTGGACTTCCTATGTCTTGCTAAAGATGTTCTTTTGTGAATACTTGATGAAATATTTTAGACAACATGTGAATGTTTGATGTGAATAAACTTATTACCTACTAGGGGTACCTGTTACAGGAACCAACTAGTAAAGTTAGTTCCTTAATTCATGGTTGTGCAGTAAGTGCAAGTTCTTCTCTCAGGTATGCCTTCTCACCAAAACCAATGGGAGGCGGATATGTGCAAGAGGACACTGACCTTGTCCCTAGTACGGTTATGCCTAACCTACTGCTGGTTTGCATCAGTGGAAACCTAGACAGAAAGGTGGCAAGAGCAAAGAGGTACTGCAGCCCTGGGGCATGCAACAGTACCTGTGGCAGAGAAGCAGCCCAGGAAAGAGGATGCTATTGCCAGGGCAGCAGAAGAGTGCAAAGGTTCTGGGCATCCTCTCCTGGACTCCCACAGAGAGTTGGGTTTTGTTCTGGCAGAGCCAGGAGGAGGACAGGAGGCACTGCCACCGTGTGCCCTCCCACAGGATGGAACTCTTCCTCTGGGAAAGAGGGCTCAGCTGGCACAGGCAATGCAACACACAGCTGAAGTCAGCCAGACCCTGTTTTCTCTTTAGCAGAAGTTCCAGCTGCTTTCAGAAATACCCACAATAAAGTACAAGTCAAAAGAAAGGAATCCAGATCCTGTCTTTACATTTCATTCCAAATTAGCAACGGTAGCCCTTTAAATTGTTGCTTTTTTTGCAATCATCCATGAGAAAACCAGTTTTTTGTCATGCTTCAATTAATACATGACCTCGCAGACCTTTTGTTGGGATCTAGCAAAAATATGTAGATATTAACGATTAAGCTTCAGTTGAGACTTATGTTCAATAGAAGGTTGATTCCATACAGTAGTAGATAAACTGTGAGCCCAAGTAGATGGCTTTTCTACAGTGTCAGAAGGAACCTTTGCCCTCCTGGCTTTTTTAGATACTACTTGTTAACGATCCAGGCAGGATTCTGGCCAGAAAACTGACTCACAAGGCTGGCCTGCCTCAAAATAGGACCATCACTGCACTGAAAAGCTTCACACTGGGAATGGTTAACATGGAAAATGAGTATTTTTCAGTGCCCAGGGCACTTTGTGCAGCATGCATTTCTATTTAGCTACTTTTTCGTGGCTTTCCATGTCCCGTCAACAGTACACTTGCTGCATGGTAGGAATGGAGAAGAGCTCACAACTTATCTTTACTGCCATTCTCATTCATGGCAGTGAGACTGAGCCCTCATAACTGTAAGACTGCTGTGCCTGGGGCTTCTGAAGTGAGCTGGACATGTATGTTCCATCTGCTTAAAAAGTAATTACAGGGATCAACATAAGCTCCTTGCTTTTTATGGAACAACATTTGCTCTTATTAGTGAAATAGCATTTCAAGAGAGTCAATAACTGCAGAAATATATTGTCTGTGGATACAGCTATACTCTGTAACTACATGAAATTTCTATGAATTTGAAATCAATGAACACTTAATATGCCTGACAAATTACAAATGTTTCCTCTGAAATATCTGCTATAACAGTAATGGTTTCAGTTAAAGTAGCATGTGATACAGGGAAGTGTCCTTCTAATGCAAAATACCACTTGCTTAAAAAAAAAAATCAATATGCTGATGCTTCATCCACAAATAGTTACATCTCTCCACCTATCATACATGGGATATTAACACAGGAGATGTTCAGGATCATGCTTGTATGCTCAAGAGGCCTCAACAGATGGTGCATGACTGCAGCTAATGTTCTAATCTATGACTGTCTGGAGTTCTTAAAAAAACAACCCCAGACAGCCTTGCATTACCCCACATCATAAATAGGGTACGAACTGCTACAATAGAAGCATAAAGCAGGAACGTCTCAGAGTTCAACTCTTTGGAAGAGGAAGTCAAGGGGGTTTAGAAATACGCTTGGTTCGGGGTAGACTGAACTACTCAGGTGTCCAGGCTTGTGCCTCAATCCTCTGTTCTCAACACAGCATCTCCATAGTTCTTATCACCCTAGGAGAAAATAAAAAAAACCAAACATATAGACCTGCCACTATAGAGAGATAGATATATATAGAGAGAGATGATATATAGATTACCTGCCACTGAAAACAGCTGTGTTTTTTCTGTTTCCAGATGTTTTTAGACAAGTGACTGTTTCTGAAGGACACTGAGTTCTTGGGAAGTACTAGCTGTTAATGGAAGAGGTCAGCATTTTACCAGATTAAGTCTTTCTTGGTGGAGAATGGAGAGAGAAACCCGATATAAATTCTATTAATATCTTCGCTACAGATTATGGAACTCAGTTGAAGATTTCCTTTTAGGCAGCAACAGAAACTTCTATATGCTATTTTCCTAAATTATTGCAGCTCCAATTTAAGCGAGCAAAGGCATATCTCTAACTCTTCATGTGAAAGGCCGCTTTGTGTCTACTTCTTTGAAAAGTAGCCTCACACATTTCAAAGACATATTTGTTCTTGGGGTTGTTCACACCCAGTTGTACTGTTTATAAAACAGTATTACCACTCATAACCACCTCCAGCTGAACAGCTCTAAAACAGGTAGCCTGGATACCAGTAAAACACTTGCTAAAGCAGCACAGAACATGCAAACAACCTCAGCAGGGTAAGTTACCTTTACTTCATGCTATTGCAATTAAACTGCTTCTTTTAACTTTGGTTTTAACGAGCCTGTGTGTCTAGTGGGATTCAGGGGTGACCAACTCTCAGACTGGCAACTCCAATTTTCTACTCCAAAGGAGTCAGAAGGTATATTTGAAAGTGTGTATATATATACACATACACACACCTACCTGTAAAGAAGGGGTGTCAGCAGGAGCCATGAACTAATAAACATGGAGCAGAGGTAACAGAAATAAAGGCAGGTTTTCAGGCCGGAAAAAGTGGATACATAAAAATAAAAACCCCCACTATAAGCAGGTAAGGAACTACACAAGCAGCTTATTTCCCACCAGGCCTACAATGCTTAGTACTCCCAGAATGGAAATATTAAAGCTGGTTCAAGTCATATGTGAACAATTTTCTTGAGAAAAAGTCAGTCTTACCGAAACGAGAGGCAAGCATCAACTGCAGCACACCACTTTTGGTCTTCCTATAGGGAAATTTATAAAAAACAATTGACTTTCAAATGTTATTTCAGAGTGGAATATTGAGCAGTTTCCAGTAAAAACCAGCAGCCGGCTCAGGTGCCTGTTTCAAAGCAGCACGCGTACCATTCCAATGCTCTCTGCTTTGAAGTTCTTGTTTCTCTTGTAAATTGTACAGGGCAATGTGTGCTATCTCCTACACGGACAGATCTACAATGACTTAATATCACAGGCTAATGCCATGTAAATTCAAGTATAGATGCTGGTTTTTTTTTAGGAAATGGGGACATATGCAAAACACATGCAAAACTGAGTTGTAGAGAGTTACAATCACTTGAAGATTGTTGACAGGAACAGCAAGAGGCATCTCATGAAGTTTCAGAAGTCCAACTCCTACCACACGGACAACATGTTGACATGGAATCTTCCACAGCTGCTGGCAGCCACAGGATACCATCAAATGGCTCCAACGAGAAGAATGCAGGCAGATGCTTTTGTCCCTTTTTTTGTAGAAATCATTTATCAAAGTCACATGCAAGATCACTGCAGCATACCAATCATCCCAGCATAGCACAGGTCATCCTCTGGTATGTGCTAGTAATAAAGCTGAGCGAGGATTATGATCCTTTTCTTGTCTCACAATGGTACTGCTTCTTCCTCTGGTGAACTGGCGCTAAGACTTGCAGGCATCAGTTCAAACAGAAGATGTTAATGTCTAGTAGCAATCAGCAGAGGAAGATGAGCAGCCAATCTAGGGCAATTAGAACACTGCACATTAACCCCGCAGTAGGTCAGTGATACCGTCAATACGCCAACACTTGTGAAGGAGGGATTGCAGTGTTTTCTTCAGCTGCTGCGTAGAAGTGTTATTTGTGGGTCAGCAAAAACACGAGAACAAAGCAGTGTGTCTGATATGGGTAGAGAAAAAGTTTTTTCTTATTGGTTGTTCTTTTGAAAGGTTAAAATGAAGAAATAAAAAAGAAATCAGGATAAAACAAAGACTGGGAAAGAACCAACGTTTTGGAAGAGTTTCAAGGAACAAATAGAACCCTTTATTAGGAAATGGTGGCCAGTGCTGCCAGTACTGTGCACAGGACACAATTACTGTCTTTAGGTAGGAATCTAACCCTGACTGCAGATCTGAGTCAGGAACTGTTGCATCTTCCCTCTAGTCCTCACAAGCACTGTACTATCAAAAAGTCCTTTGATATTTTTGTTTTCTACCATCATCCATATCTTCCCTAAAAGACTGAGGCAGATTTATTGCTTGGATACTTGTGGATTATTGACTACTTTAACGTGAAAGGGGGATAGGAATGCAAAATATTTGCAGCACAGAGGAAGAATTTCTTGTTCATAAAGCATTAACATTACAAACTTCAGCCACCCAAGTTTTGAAGACCAGGAACTAAAACCAGTGACATCTATAAAAACTTGCATGCGTAAATTGGTAACCACACAAACACAGTTTGAGTAATTGTGTACAAAAATTACCACATTCAATCCCCCTAAAACATATCTGACCATAACTGCCTGAAAATAATTAGTTCTTGATTTAGATAAGCCACCTAAAAATACCGCACTTCACCTACCTAACAAAGCCTACCTGTACAGACATGGGGACTAAGCAAGCACTGAAAAAACCTTTACAGTGAACCTGTCTCCTCCAAGTGCCACTTTGAGGCTCAAAAGCGTATTTGTGGTACGCTGATGCCACCGGCTGGCCATTTTGAGAACTCAAACACAAACTTCTGTAGCTGGTACTGAATTTTATTTTCTTAAAAGGGAGACAGCAGTTCATCTGGATGCAAACATACTTAGCGCCATTACAATGTCTCTATTATCAGCTAAAACCAGAATATGCAGCACTGTACAGGAACAAACTCACACCTTAGGAGTATGTGACAATCAAGCTCTTGGTTCCCAGAGGTGCTCATCCCTGTCGCCACAAGCTTCAGAACTTCTCCATTTCCTCCCAGCCTGCTTTGTAGCCTCAGGTCAACGTTGCAGAGCCCTGAGGGTACAAGCTATTATTTGTTCTCAACTACCAGATTCTACTCTAAGAGCTGAACATGTATTTTCTAACCACAACAGACACACGCTAGTCCTCCCATGCAGATGTGTGAGCCAGGAATTCAGCGGAAGGCTGAAGGCATCCATTTATTCTGAGCCTAGTCCTTGCTGAAGCACCCTTTTCAGTTATCGCACCCTTCCAGCTTTACACATTTGTACCTTAGAAAACCACAGATCAGCAAGTCAGGTAATTTAAGGTGTAAACCCAAAAATTTGAGTGGTCAGAACACCTGACTTGAACTGAAATGGCTCAGCAAGTGTCCAAATTGTATTCCCAGGGAAGTGGCCCACAATCCCTACCTGGATGAACCGAGACAGGCCCCTGGGGGAGCCAGTGAGGCCTAGAACGTCAGGGATGGAAAGAGATAGGCGTGAGTTGGCCAGTACAAACTTCTCCTTGGGGTTCAACATGGCCCACTAGGGACTAATAGCCCAGATTTTGCAGTGTGGCCTAACCAAAGGGGCAAGTATCACACCCCCAGTTCTGAGGAAGGCTAGAGGACCAATAAGCACTCTGTATAGTCTGCTTCCATACCACATACCCTCTCTGCTCACATAGGCGAGCATGAGGTAACCTGATGACCAAAGGTGTATAAGAGCTGCTAGAAGAATCAAGCTGACCTTCACCTTCCTGTCTTCCTGCAGTTGGCCCACGACTCACTACCAAAGAGCATGATGTGGAAACTCTGAAGGGAAATCAAATGCCTCCTGGAGGTATTGGTCTTCCCACCATCTTTACAGGGTCTCCTGCTCCTGAGCTTTAATAAGGCAGGCACACAGGCTGCACAAGAACTGCTGCCAGAGTTGTAGGTGCTCTGACCATAGCTGTCTCCAAGTTCCTCCTTCTCAGTTCCCCTTCACTTTTGCCTTAGACCACAGCTGTTAAACAGCACAACCTCCCCTTAGTAACCAGCCACCTGAAATTCTCGTGACACAAGCCTGTCTACCTCCCACTAGACTGCTATATATTTGGAACAGAACCATGCCAGCAAGGACAGCACATCCTTTTTCTCTTGCCGCCCTGGGGACACTTGGCCCACAACCAATCCATGATTGCAGGTTGCCTACTGAAATAGCAGCTCTGTACCTGACAGCCAAGCCTCTGATCCTGAGGTGACTACACAGTGGTATGAGGCATCTCCTCCAGGGCAAGCTTCATGCTGCTGCTCCCAGGGCCTGACTAAGGGCAGGCAGCCATCAAATATTTCAGGCTTGCTGGAATGTAGAGGGGGAAAAACATCACTGCAATGTCAGCCTTGCCTTTCATTCCAAGTAAACCGACACCTCAGCCAGTATTTGACATCACAGGGCTGTATGTAGTGTCATTAGCTCATACCCTACAGCATTTATGGAGGGGAAGAGGCTCTATTGCCTCTTGAAGTTGAGGAAGGTTACAGGAGCACAGTTATCCTTGTGTGCAGGTTGCTTAGTTCCTTGGACAGACCTCCATGACAGGAAATCATCACTTTGAGACAAAGTTGTTTCATGGTAGATTTATTCCTACAGCTCACAGCCATATGCAATTGCTTTTAAAGGCCTAAACCAGCCCTCCTGCTCAGGCTAGCAACTCACTGCCTCTCCACACCCCTGGACCCATGCCCTAGTTCCACCTGAAGCCTCACACACCTGTCCTCCCCCTCCACCGTAAGAACACGAATAGGAAAGCAGTACATTCACCTGGGTTGAATGTTCCTACAAGCACTGGAGGCTGTATGCTTCCAAAGAGATCTCTTCAGTATCCTGAAGATACAAAGGCTACACCACCTCAAAATCTGGTTGTTGCCTTGGTCTTCAAGAGGACTTCTTCCACCTTCTTGAACTGTACACATACCCTGGTTGCTGGTGTTCTGGTAGTCAGTGACGACTGAGGTACACAACTTCCTCCGACTGCTGCTAAGTCATCCAGCCACCAAGTATTTCAGCACTCATGACAGACTGAAAAGGAGTATTTCCTTACAGTTTAATGCGCCACCATATTGGAACACCGGGGAAGCCAAAGGGATCTTGCCAGCATTGGGTAGAAAAGCAGTCAGAAAAGAGGTAATAAAAAAAGTCTGAGCAACAGAAAGTAACACAGAAAGAATGGAAAGGATATTGAAGAAAATGCTGGGTAGACTGTGGAACAGCACAATAAGAGACTTCAGCGTGACTCGACGTCAGAAGTGCAGACGCCAGTTTGATAGCTACTGGAACCTGACTAAGTATCAAGTGATTGCCTCAAATCAGGTCTAAACTCTGCAAATCTCTTTTCAGCAGTATATACCTGTAATACCAAGCCCATGGGTAGAGCAGAGAAAGAACTGTTCAATTAAAACCAACACAAATTACGTACTGTTTGGGTAGATAAAGTATTCAAATTTAATACCAGCCCTATTCTGATAGCATCTCCCAGTTAGCTTCTCAGTACTTCAGCCAGAACAAATTTTGGTATTCCTTCCTACATAGTTGTTGGTTTATACCAGACCTAAACATACTTTTTCTTACATATTTTCCACCAGTCCTCCTCCAATCACTGGGAATTTATACAAAGAATCCCACCTTCCTTGGTTAGACTTGGACACAGAAGATTCCAGAGTGCGGAAGAAACCTGGTAAACTTTGCCTAAGACAAAGCCTAACTTTTCTATGCTTGTCATGGCAGCTCCACTTTTTTTTTCCCCCTTCAGAACCCTCATAGTTTTAAAAGACCTCATGAAGCCTGCCAAATATACAGGAAATAATTTGTGTGACTGAGGTGAGCCTGCAGCAAGATGTGAGTTATTATGAAGCCATGCACTATGGATGTGTTTCAGTAGTGATCAGGGATAAGGTTTCCACATCTGACAAGAGCAGAATAAACATGCAATAAACCACCAGTACCGCAGTAACAGCTTTCCATCCGCTGGCCTTCGACCACTAGATGGCATCTGCATGCTAGACCAATTCTAGCGTGAAGAACGTCGTCAGCTGGATTGGGTCTTTTTCCTTAAAGAACAGTGTTAAACTCTTACAGCATTAGTATAACCAAGACAGATCAAGGAAAAGAATGTATCTTTTTACTCTAGGTGGTAAAAGCAAAATAAAAGCCTCCAAGCCTAGCATGTCAGTTGTTTGTTGTGGTACCTTTAGGTAAGAGTCTTGAGCAGAAAAGAATTAAATAGGTGTTTGTTCTCCACCACTGCTACAACAGAATGGGGCCTTAAGTCTTACAGCTCATGCTCTTAATCCAGCCTCCTGGAAACTAGATGCAGTTAAGATGCACCCTCCCTCTCCCAGCATTTCACAGAAATGGTGCATGTTCTATCTTCGTGGAAGCTGCAAGAAGCCACTCAGTAATAGTAACCTGAAATATAAAACATTCTGGGGTAGCTAGTGGAAAATTACAATTCATACATGCCCGGAAATTCAACAAGACAATGAGGGACTGACACAAGGAACTGTAGAAATGCTGCTAGGAAGTAGCCAGAGAGAACAATGTGAAATACTTGTAACTATTTTCATGTAGTGTTTGCTGGGACTTCAAAGCAATGGAGACAAACATCACATTGGAATGTATTTACTCGCCAAGGCTGTCCTCTGCATTCACTGATGCTGTGTGCTCCTCTGCCTCGTATCATGAGCTGCAACAGTTTGTCTGCAAGGTACCTTTTTCTGGCTCTTTTCAATAACCAGCTGGATCTAGTTAGCACCTTTCTGGTATGGTTGCTTCTGAGTCTGCAGCACACCAAACAGGAATCTTGGAAAGACTGTGTTAACTAAGGCAGCAGAGGCCAGGAAAGGGGCTGTGCTAGGCCACATGCAGTGCGCATACTCTGTATAAAGCTCCACCCGTTCAGACCGTTTCAGGCAGCAGTAAGAGTTCCCTTTGAAAAGACCACTACGGCCATGCATTGGAAAGGGCTTGCTGCAAACAGTTACACTGAATTATGTTTTTAAATTCTCACTTCTTGGGACATACAGGTGCAGAGATTAAGTTCAAACAGGGCAGTGGGAAACAAATTTTGTCCTTATTACCAATTAACATGTTGAGATCATTATTAATTTTAACAAGGCATACTAAGATACACAGCAAGTAACCAGACAGCCTCGCTGGTTTCCCGACAGTTCAAGGGACCTACAAAGATGATGCTCTGGCACTGCCAGTTCCAGAAACCCACAGAAGATAAGAACCTGGCAGACCCGTAACACCACGAAGTACCCAAACTTGTGTCTTGTCTTGGTAACTAACTTACTGTCCCAACAGTGACTTACTGTCATATGGTTTTCCAGTGTTCAGTCCAACAAGGCCTGAGGTTCCTTCAGCTCTGACCACCTGATACATGCGGTGAGAAGGATGCCTGGTTATAAGCCCATGCATGCAGCCACCTGGTTAGATGCTGTCATCAAAACCTCTGACTACCCTTTGGAACAAAGCAAGCAAAATCAGTGTATGATCCGGGAGAAAAAGGTGTAGACCTGCACTGACAGCAAACTTGAAAGCTGCTACTGCTAGTTAGCAGAAGCCAACAGATGACAGCAGAGAAAAAAAAATACCCAGGGTTATGTGGAAATATCCCAAGCCTGGTACTGATTCACTGAGTTCCTCTTTATTGACAAGAATGACTATGTGCATTAACTTCATCTCAACTCCTTTGTATTTAAAAACACACTGCTCTTTAAAGCTTATCATTAGCCTACATGGACTCAGAGATACTTGACTGTGCTGTAGTCACCTCTACTCCAGTGTAGGGAGGCATCCTCTCACCCTTGCTTTTTCATTTGAAGCCAAATATTCACGTTTATCCTCGTGCACATTACAAAGCAGACGGGTGCTCATCATGAATCAAGTTACAACTCAACAAATTCCAAAGCAATACAATATTGACAGTATCACTTTGCCAAGCCGTAATGTTACCTGTCAGGTTTGTATAAAGTGTCTTCATCTCCCAACAAACCCAACAGCAACAAAAAGTTCCAGAAATGCCAGCCATGGATACATCGACAATTTGCCAGGAAGAAATTCAACACCCAGTTAAAGGCTAGGTTTTTACAGCTACTGTCTGCATAAGCCTCTACAAAGCACGTACCCTACGCTGTCAACCTTTGAGTTTTACACCAAAGGTCGTGTGGGATATTTGTGTTTGTCACCTATGTATTCTGAAAGTTCTGGCTATCCAAAGCAGTTACTCAGGTCACCT
Organism: Psophia crepitans; assembly: GCA_013399095.1. NCBI lineage: Eukaryota > Metazoa > Chordata > Aves > Gruiformes > Psophiidae > Psophia > Psophia crepitans. The sequence continues at coordinate 952,479 of VWZZ01003502.1, forward strand.
TCAGTTCAACCGTATTTAGTAACAGTAGCATCTTTTATATTTCCATTACTACACTACAAAGTGTTTGCCAACCCCAAACTAACCACAAAGCTCCAGTAATTTAATCCGACAGCTTCCACGGTATGATGGCAGTATCTTCTTGGACTTATCAAAAGATAAGCCACAGACAAGAACACTTCTTCATAAAAATGATACCTTGCTGCTCATCAACTCCTACTTCTGTCATCTTTTGGCAGAAACACAGCAGAGAGGATGTCTCTGGTCAAACAACCTTAAAACAGAGATGCAGGCTCTTAGCAGTAAAAGCAACTTCCTTTCACAGATAGGAAGATTTTCCACTGGAGTTTCCCAGGCAAGAAAGTACACAGCAACGCACTGTGCTGGGATACTACAAGTCGTGTCATACGTACCTATTAACTCCTCTTTCAACAGAGGACACAGCACCAATGCAAACCATCCTCATGAACAGGTTCACGAGGCTTGGTGATACCTAGCAGCAGTGCACTTGCAGTTAGTCACACTAAGTTAGATGCAAAGAGACCAGAGCTCGGTGGCCACAAGTACTTGTATGTGTCCAGATGTGGCAAACTGAATACAATCCACTAGTGTATGACACATTAGTTTTTTTAGTGAGTCTATTTCTACATTGTTTTTTGGAAATAGATCAGATCAGTACAAACAACTCAAACAGAAATAGTGTTCAAGGTATTACAGCAGCACAGTAACCACAACTATATGACACACTTTTTTCCTCCTTTAAAGCACCAAAAATTATGAATATTCCACACATAGAAAACACCCCTACAAAGCATACAAAAAAAGTGATGTAGAACAAGAATCTCATATCAATCAACACAAAAGAGACCAAAGCAGCACTCCTTGCAGCAATGTTTTAAATTAAAACAGGTATTTCACTAGTGTCTGGAAATCACAAAATGCCTGTCAACCAAAAGGGAACAAGACAAGAAGTTACGTTCCATGTTGTACTCCACGATGAAATCAGGAATGGATATTACCTTCAGATAACAGTGGCTGGGGGGAGAACATGCAAAAATATCCCTAAAAATGGTGCAATGTTTTATATGCCTCTTAATAGCTCGTTTGAGCATCCTCCTGTTACTTCCCAGCACACTAAGACTGTGCTATTTAGCAGCATTTTAGGCTTGTCCATACAAGATGTTTACACAGAAAAAACTTATCAGTGATTAAAACACCAGCAATTTTCATGGAAAAAAGTTAATTTCATCTGAATAAAATTAGATTCAGGTTCTTTTTTCTACTTTCTTTTGGTAAATACACTAAAGATCTATATTAACACTGTAAACATACGCTGAAGTACTATGGTGAGTTTTGTTATGTGTCTGATGCTCCTGACTTGCTTTTAGTATGGAATATCAATCATATCTGTAGGGGTAAGGTTATTAAATCATGTATTTTTCTCTGCATTTTTCTGGGGAGGGATGCTAGCTGACATCCCAACTCTGCAGAGGTCAAAACAGCACAAGATCCTTTGCAAGTGATTGCTCTTATTTAAGAACAGCAATTCTTCAGAACACCACCACAACATCTGGCTTTCTAGTGCCATAAAATAAACTAAGAATTTCCTTTCTCTTTAGGACACATAAGAAGGCCTGAAGACTTTATTTTCTTTTGACATAGCATCTGTAGTACAAGCGAGCATGTTAGGTACTCACATAACACACAGCTTCATACCTGGACATTTCATGGTACAAAAGACATTGTCCCAGAAACTAAGGAAAAAATGAGGAAGTGTTAATCCCGATGTTTGGTAAAATGACACTTCTTATAATAGAGGCTGGCACTTGCTAAAACCCAGCATTTTCAAAACTTTAAAACTAAGCCTCAAGTAAGCAATGACTTAGAGCAGGAAGTTGCCCTGTCAAGGCTTACGGAACAGATTTCATCAATTATCTTGTCACAAGCTGAGGTTACTTTCACTTCCACAGCTTTTACCACTGACTTTGAAGAACAAGCATCTCTGAATAGTATCAGAAGAAAATCTGCTTCTACATTTTATTCTATGTATCGAAACTGGTGCTTGCTTCAAGGTAGGGTAAATTAAACCATTGTTCAAAACCACAGACCAATCCAATATAAATCAGTAACAGATACATATGCTCTGAGCATAAGTTTGTTGTTGTTTAAAAACAAACTCCATACTACTTGAGTGACAGTAAGGTATGTTAAAATAACCAGTCAGACTTCATTCAAATGAATTAGACAACTTTTACTAAATGAAAAAACCTACATTTAAAATATGCATTTAAAACAAAATGGAATTAGAAAAGAGACTTAAATCCATTTTAAAGAACTTGCTCACTGTGTCAGAAATCAATATATCTCTTGCATTATATAATGTGCCAGTTCATAAAACGTAAGTTACCAGAATCCTCAGTTTAACATTTTGAGACAATACTGAAGTCAAGAGTTTTACATCTACTGATGCACATTTAGAATGGTATAAATCTGAAGCCTTCCCCCAAAGAACCTTACAAATTTGACAATATTCAATAAAAGCTTTTGTAGTTATGTCCAATAAGTATTGCATCCTAAAGCATCACAAATCTGTGCCTTTCATTTATCCTACTATAAATTTTCTATCTTCTCTGTATCTTGCCATTTGCCGATGTTAACGCTTTTAAGAAAGGAGAAAACTGAAAAGAAATACTGCATAACTCTTGATCATGTACAGAAATTATTGCTACTAGTACACTACAAAGCAGAAGTCTATACAATAGTATATGAAATTTGATCATGAAAATCCAAAGAATATAATCTTTAGTGACATAAGCCTTATAATCATGTTTGGACATTCCTTTGGGGCATTTTCAGCTCATCACTCGTCAGTTAGCCGTTTTTCCATCGATGAACATCCATTTAAACACACACCCTCTTGTGAAAAAGAATGTCAGCTTTCAAAGGCTTAGCAAATAAGGATCTTCATGTTCTGTGGAACTATGCAAGATGAATTTTGATGCAGGTAGGGAGTTACCTGGAAGCTAAGCATGCCAAAGGTGTTTCATGCTAATAAAACTAAAGCCATGGTACCACATAATCAAGTTACCAACTAATAGGCAATACCATTTTTGTCCTAAGTTAAATGAAGTGCCATAGCACAGTGTAACATCAATAATTTAAAATAGTGTAGTGCACAAATTCCTTGTGTGGCAGTTTAAGTTAAAACTCAAGACAGGTTTTTCCTGTCTCAATTTACGTTGGCTGTCAAGCTGTCCAGTCTGGGCATTTTGGACTTCATAGTTTGCCTTTTAATCACTACTATACTATAAACTTTGCATTATAGTGGGGCACACATTTGGGCGGCATTATTATGAACAACAGGGGGGCTAGGGGGAGGATAAGGGATCAGTGGCTGTTCTAAAAAGCCCCTTCCTTATTTCAATTTCAAAGAGAGCACCAGGGAAATAAGACTAGATACCATATTTGCATCATTCTAGCTACAAAATAACCAAAGTAAAAGCAATCAAGCAACAATAAGACCACATTACACAAATGGAACATCATGCTCTCATCTGGTTTAACTATTACATCAAGTTTTAACTGGGATGTTGGTCAACTTTAGAAACCGTGGTAAATGTGAATATGTAGTTGCAATAGTTTTTTCCTAATATTTTCCTTTTACTCTATGCTGGATATTAGAACTTGGAGCTATACTTGTTACAATACAGTGTCGCACATCTTTCTACTAGAAAAAAATTAATAAAGATCCTTTACCCGTCTCTTTAAGTTAAACGTGTGACATCATAAAGGGTGTCAAATGGCTGGATGGTTTTACAGTGCACACTTATTCTATACTGTAATATGGAGTTTTGTCCTTGACAGATTTGATGGTGTTTGTACATTATTCCTTTCTTCACCTCTTCTTCGGTGGATTAGCTGTGCGAGGTGGAGTGACTGGACGCCCAGAATTCAGTCCACCATACTGGTACTTGGCTTTCTTTTCAGATGGTTTCAATATCTTAGAGAAAATAAAGAAGTTCTTTTGAGTCAGAGACAACTAAAAAGATTTAAAATACTGTTAAGCCAACATCAAATCCCATTCAGCAGGAACAAGAGGTACGAGGGGGGAAAAAATCAAATCACAGCCCTACAAATTTCTTAATCCTACATACAACAGCAATACTACTTCTAAACACTTCTAGTCCTACCACCACACTGGGGTGGGAAGGGGAAAGAAAACGGGCTAAAAATATGTCCAGGAACGAGCAGGGGTTAAAATCTGATCAGAGCAACTACACTAAAAGGGTCCCAATAGTCCATTAGTCTGCATAATTAGGTACTCTAATCACTACGTATGACTAAAAAGAATAACCCAATAAAACTTTGAAATGAGCATCTGAATAGAGGGAATAACTTAATAGGCATGAGTTTGGAAAATACCAAATCCCACACAGTTCTCTGGAGAACAGCTCGTTTGTAGTTCTAATTGTCCAAACATCAGCCTGCTGTGCAGTCCCTTCTGTACCTCAAGTGTATTACCCTAGACTAACCATATGCACGTCAACAGATTTAGTCTATATAGCCTGACACTTACAAGTAATAATTAATGTGCAAATATATCATACCTGAAAGGAACACATCAGAGTTTCATCCACACTCATCATGCCCCCTGCATTGTCAAACTCTCCACAATAATTTGGAGCTGAGAATAGGGTGACCAACTGCCGTTTAGCAAAGAATTCATATCCATCTTCAACCACCTGTCAACACCAGAGAAATCAATACATCTAACATAAAAAGAGGGTAAATTTTGAAGAAAAAAGCCAGTCTTGAGGCAAACAGAACTTATACTGAAGAGATGACAAGAACGCATCGATCAGGTATTATATGTCTTGGCTTTCAGACAGGGCAGGTTCAGTCATTTTGTCTTATCCGGACACTGAATGCCAAATCAGGTAGCTTGTCTGTCACTTCCAATGTTAAATGTGCACCAGCTTGACTGTTCAATATTTTCATACTTGAAGTCTGATTATGCACTGCCAGTTTAAGGATTCCCAGCACTTTATGATTTATACACAGAATTTGGATGTTTGACCTATTAGTTCAGAGCATGTAAGGTCTGGATACCATCTGCATAGCAACTGTAACTCTTTAAAGTTTCACTTACACTGGTGTTGACTGTACAAACCTCAAGTGTAGGCTTTTTTTATAGTTCTGATGCTCTAAAAGCAAAAAGGTACTGCCATATTTTCTCTAAGAGCATAATTCGCCTTTAAAAATAGTGCAAGTAGTATGATGCATCAGCTAAGGATGCTCCCTATTCCCCAAAATGGAAGTCTCATGCTATCATGTAGTGAAACCTGTGCACGAGCTGCACACTTTGGTGCAATCACCATGGTCTTTTGGATGATATCATACTCCTTTATAAAGAACTGAAGCGCTACCAATTTCCTGTATTCATGTAGTCTATCTTGATCAGCAGTTAAGAAATCTTAATATCCATTCCACACACTGACTAATCTTCTCTAATGTTTTAGCAGTAAAATCACAAGAAGAAATATTTCAGTGTTCCGATAGTATACCCAAGCCTAACAGCGACATAAAATAAAAAGCCTGGTTTTGTTTCACAGCAGGAGAGAGCTTTTAAAATTGACCAAATAATGAAACTGAAATGTTATACAGGAAATTGAAACCTGATGTCCACCTAAGTAGGGCATGTGCTCAAAGTAACTTAAACACTGCAAAAAAGCATACTTAAAGACTGAAGATGCCAAAAATGACCTTGATTTCTGCACATTTCAGTAAGTCAATCTATTCCAAAGTACTCTAGATAGCTGAACCAAAATGAAGGCAGTGGCGAAAGCTTTTACCTACAGACTTCTTTGTAGAAACATTCAAAATGTATTTAACATTTACACGAAGTGAAGCAGAGTGAGTTTAAGCCTCAACTACCAGAGAATGACTATTACTGAAATGGAAGAACTCAAAACTTCAGTGTAAATCTCAAATTCAAGTCACTTGGCCACTTTAAATCTGGACACTGCCTCTGATGTTTACATACAACAGTAACAGTAAACATACAATACAAAAGACAGACCAATGGGGGAAATCTAGTGTTAGTATTTTACTTCACTGACATTGGACACTCAGTTCAACATGAATCAACAGAAGGACACAGCTTTACAATCCCTTTATTAGGAAGATTTTTGGGGGGTTTTGGCGGTTGTTGTGGGTATCCCATCCTGCCCCCCCAAAGTAACACAATGCAAAGTCAGTTTCAAATATATCCCACTGATAAGCAGCACCAAAGTGCCAAAGGGGCAGGAAGTCTAGAAGAGGTTTTAAGAAGCAACAGCAGCATTCATACCTGGTGAGCTCGACAGATTAAATCCAGATCGTGACGATTCAGAAATTTACTGACCACATCAGCACCAAAAGTGAAAGAGACCCCACGATCATTTTCACCCCAACCTTGCACATCTTTGTCTGGGTCAGACCACAGCAGGTCACACAGCAAGCCTTTGAAAGATAACACAAGTGAGGATGTTAGTCTTAGGAGGTATCATTCCATAATGTAAAACTGTTTTATTGTAATTAACAGAGCAGCTCCCCTAAAGATAATAAGCCCTAGCAACAAATTCAGCAATACTTGAACTGCAACTCGGAGAAAATACATGGTCTGTGTAAAGTCTGGTAATTTTTGCTCTCTCACCACTGATAGTACCTTGAGATGAAACCAGGAAGATTAAGCGTAATATTCAGCATGTTTACAGTGAGCACTTGAGGAATTTAAAAATACTGCAGTGGGTGCATTTTAAAAGGCAACCATCAATTCCACAGCTCACCAAGAAAGCTTAGTTTGAAAGCTGCAGTAAATTTTACAATCCTATGCTAGGCCAGTCATAAATACAGCAAGTAAACTTGTACCACAAGGTTCTGAACATGGAACCACTTGGACTCTTACCTTTCTTGCCATACGTGAAAAACCTTACATGACTAAATCAAAATTGAACATGGGAAAATTCTGATGTATTGTTTCAGGTAGCACTTTCAGTTTGCTTGGACTACTGTTGACTTTTCAAAAAGCCTCGTGCCAACCAGTCTGGAATCTAAATTAGAATAATAAACCTCTCTGGTATTTTAGCCCTGATCAAAATCTTTTTTTCTGCTGCCAACTAAAGGTCAGCTAACTGGAGTTAAAACTGGGTACTAAAACTTCTCTAGAAATGCCTTTATACATTGAACTTTCAAAGCGCTTTCACATGAGAAAGAACCAGGCCAATTCAACTACAACACAAACAAATCAAAACACATTCAAAATGTATTTCATAGTTTTCCACAAAATTGTACTTTCTTTACCTGTGATGACTAAACCTTAGGCATTTAAATACTGAAGAGCATTGTTTCACAATCTGAAATAGATGCCAGCAGGTTCCGTTATCTGGCATTCATAAGTTTGATTTACAATTTGGTCTGGTTATGTGCTAAACAAACCATTGAAGACACTACTACTACAATAACAGACCCTTCAAGTTGTAATCAAGCAAAACTAATGTCTGAAACCTACTGTGCAACTAGATCATTTTATATTTACATCCAGCTATCAAACGGTCTTTGGTGCCAGCCACAGTTCCTCTCCAGCAGAGGCTAATATTTTATTTGCTTTTAGAAGACAACAAAGCAAGTGCAACCACATTTTAGATACTATCTATCTAGAAATAAACTACTGAATACAGACAGCATATGACAAAAAACTTACTTTGCTGAAATTTAGTTCTATATTGAGTAACAAGTTTTACAAAACAGAATAGTTGCACTGCAATCTCTAATGGCTTCTTATCATTAATTTCCAACAAGTGACAGAAGCAGCTTGTCTTAGCTGCTTAGGAAGCACTTCATTCTATGTTCTTCCCCTCAAATCAAACAATGTTTAGTTATACACAGCAATAGGTACATCTGTCCCCTAATCTTTAGCAGTGGTGTAACAGAACCCTGCAACAAGTTTATCTAAACTATACTGCCCAAGTAGGTTTATATTTAAACATGCAACACCTACCACTGCAATAGCTTAGGCTGACCAGAAGCATACCATAACATGGCTGATACAAGGCATTCCAGATTACACAGAAGAGGGAATTAGCTTCCTAATAAGCAAATGGTTGGCAATGCTCACCAAAACACATCATTTATACCTTGGCCTCACAAAACGCAAGTACTTTTAACTGTTACCAAAGACAAGCGATCTAAATTGGAACAGAGAGTCAGATTTGAGCTAACAGCTTCCAAACCCCATAAAAATGCTACCAAAAGAGGTCTTTAAATTGCAGTTGAGATTGAAAAGGCTTTTCTTCATCAGGCCAGAAGAACAATCAATGATCTAATCTCCTTGGCACCAGCCACAGCAACATCTACCAGAATTTTTCTAGCAACAAAAACATTCACCAGGTGACATCCCTCCACAAAAGGTTAGCTTTTGAGGACTTGTAACCTTCACAGCAGTGAGACTACTTCAGTTTCTTTTTCATTTTTCCACAAGATTTACTCCCATTCTGTAATATCATTCCCTTAAGTAGGTCCAAAATGCTAAGACCTTCTATATCACTGAACCATACGCACTCATGCCTCTGATCAGACATTTCATTTTACCTCTGCTGGTAAGCATGTATTGCTTCTGAAAGCAAAATTAAGACTGCAAACCACTCCACAGATTAAAAAGCTTTTTTTTTTTAAATCTCTATGCTTATTTTTAGGAGGGACTAAGAATACATATGATTTCAGTGCAGTGTCCATGGAAACCAGAACTACATTCTGCAGGGGCATTCCTGAAGTGGGGGTGGTTCAAGCAGTAGTATTAGCCTGTTGAATAGAACTGTATTTTCTGAGAGCTCTGACAAACGTAAAGATTGACTCGTTTGTACTGGTTTATTTGATTATGCATTGAGTGAATTATAAGTAGCATAAAAGGAAACAATGTAGTAATTTATACTACAGAAACACTCACCATTCTAGTAATATTTCTCAGTGTCAAGTATGTACATACCAGCTTGCAGAGAAATGCTGTTGTTTAAGGGACAATAGAGATTTTAATTAGTCCCTGAATTACTCTTATGCATCAGCACTGAGGAACATTACAAGGAGTGGAATTCTTCCGTTCCAGGGTTTAACTGTGATAGTAATTTGTGTTTCAAGAAAAGGTTTAGATGTGGTATCTCCTCTGAAAGGTAATTTCAGACCACTGTTGAAACCAATACTTCAAAAAAATATCTGACTGTACTATTTGACAGTCTCTTCAATTCACTAGTAATGAAATTTGGAATAAATGGGACATTGAGGAAGATGTTTAATTAAACCATGCAAAAGAATATTGTACAGAAAGCACTGGCAATTTGCATCCAACACCTATATACAAAGTATTAACGTACTGGAAGACAATTTCAGGACTAGCACATTCATATAAGTAATTGAAATCCCAAATTGCTGTGAAGTAGGAGTTATACTTTACAAATTTAAAGAGGAAGGAGACATGGCTCCAAGTAAAGAGTGTCCCAAATACTTTAAATAATACTCAGTAAGCTTTTAAACAGTTATGTTCTTTGATAGACTAAAAGGTTTGGGTGTGCCTAACCAAGGCAAGAACTAGCTGTTCAGTTTCATTTGATCATTCATTACATTTCTAAGTTTGTTTTAAGGCAAATATGCATAATATATCCAAACCCAGGTAACACATCCTACTTTTATGACACGCAATAACAATGTGGGGAATAACCTCTAACATATTAGATAAGCTCGTGATCACGAGGAAGACAACTCACACCCTGCACAAACATCAAGGAATGCTGTACTGTGAAGAGAGGTTATGTTAAGCCACTGCATTGCCAGTACAGAAATTGATTAAACCTGTTTCATCATTAAGACCTACTGACAGCAAATTCCACCTCACTCACCTGTGTCAGGAACATCTGTAGGTCTCATAATTCTTCGGATCTGCTCCATTGACTGGAGATCTGGAGACAGTCCTGTAAGTACAAGAAAACAAGTGACTTATCTTCGTATTTTACCTGTAAAAAGGGTTCCAGAGAACACACAATTAGAGGTTCAAAGTCATACAGCGTCCATTGTTTCAACTGTAACATAAACAAAAGACAGTTTGCTGTAAGACAATTAAGGTCCTGGACAGAAAATAACACAAGTTAAATTAGCGAGGGGTTTGAATTGTTTCCCTAGCATCCTTTTAGCCACACAGCACAGAGCTCTACAATTATGGTCTCTTGAACAGCTTACTTACTGAGAGAACCAGTGAAGGATAGCATTCCCATTATCTAACGCAATTAAACAGGATGCAGATTACCTCCTTTACCACCACCTTACTTTATAAAAGCTAAAGGAAAATTCCCTACCCAGCTTTAAAAGACCACAAGCCAGGGTAGCCTGCAGGTACGACTGGAATCGTAAGTCACATTACTGTATTTAAGTGTTCTATGACACATCAGCTGAGCAGCAGTCACTGGATGCTGTAAACAAGCACTAGACTATGCAACTGTAACACATAAGCAGTACAGAGGTGGTCACCTACTACAGCTAAGATGCTTATTCATTTATAAAACCATAGTATCTTGATTACTCAAAAGCTCATTTATCAGACACAGCTCTTTTTGTATAGTGTTGGTATATTAACATGTAATTACAGCCAAAGCATGGGACTCTAAAGCCAGCCTTTGAACAGTTTAAGCACACAATACAGAGCATACAGGCATGAAAGAGAACCTACTAGATGCTCTAGCATCTTAACATGTCCTTAAACAAGGGTTCTACAGTGACTTAAATGACTTAAGCCAAGATCACCTAATTAAGAAAGTTGCAAACTTGCAAATAGAGCATGTAGACTTAAATTGTGATGAAACATATTTCATTTTAGCAAGCCATATCCATTTGATTCAGTCCAGAACCCTGAACATAACAGAAGAAAACCTGTCACTGGAAAGTAGTCACCACCTAAAAAAGTTTCACCTGACAGAGTTTGCACAGTGGCAATATACATGTTATGGGAACAATTACTCCGATGTGTTTGACAAAGATTTGAGGAACTTTTCCTCAAGTATGAAGATTTTAGATTATTTTTGCTGAAGCAGTCTTATGATAAAAGCCTTCTATCCTTATCAGCTTGCTAAAGCTGTCTTCACAGTATTACCTTAAGGTTGTGACGGATGGTAGAAATCTTCCATTAAAGAGTGTATCAAAGGAGTTTTAGTCAATTCTACTCACACAACAATACAGAGACACCAATATAAATTCAAGTAAACACCTTTTAAACTTTGACCAATCTACCACTTCCTCAGAACCGATCTATTTGCGTGCAGATTACATTAGCACAAATGTATGTAGATTCTACTCTGATTCTGCTCTGCACCACACCCTCCAAGATAGTAACGGACAATCTCAGTGAAATAAGCTCGACCAGTTTGTGACCTTCTATGAGGTTACAGCGCTCACCATTTCAGGTTGCAGCCAAACTTGAAGCTCTTTTAAAGAAAATAGATTATTACAAACCATGTCTCAGTCCTGTAGCTGTTAATTTTCGTGCCTGCAAAAAACATCACGAAACTGCCTGCCTGCTTGTAGACCTCTTTGTAACCAGCCATGGGGTCACCTCTTCCCAAATACCTTCCTAACTCCCCCTGCACAAAAATAAATAGCTCATGTCTCATATTCAGACAAAGGTTGTACATGACCAGCATTAAATAAAGGAAATAATGCAAACACAGGCTACTCAAGCTCACTGTCAAGCTGCTGCCACTACCGTGATTGCTGCAACCAACTGTGTACTGAAAAAAACCTGAAAAGTACACAATTGAATTAAGTTCTCCTGTCACATAATGACAGCTAAGCACAGAAACGTATCCTCCTTCTTGAACCACAAGAGCACCCCTTCCCTAAGGGAAACAGAAAGCGACATTCCCTAAGGGAACAGAAAATGAGTCCTGGCAGATTCAACAAATCCAGGCTTTGAACCACTCCCTGATCAGGTGAAATTGATTAAGAGTGATGGTTACTTTTTTTTATAGTGTAATCCAGGAAGCTGATCAGGTCTACTTTGGACACCACATAAGATTATCAAGTAGACTTCACCTCCAACACACATTTAATTGTCATTAATGTCACAAGAAAAACAAAATTCCAGAGCTTGAAAATATTTCATAAATCCATATTCTACTAAACTAACATGACTTCAACCTCAGAGCTTAAATCCAATGTGGTAAGACCAATGTGCTCCATCAACACGATACTACAACATAGACTTAGTTTATAGAAGCTTGAAAATAACCAAAAAGTCTAAAGATCATAGCTAGAGAGTGGTGTCACAGGTAAGAGGACAATACTGTTCAAAATATAAAGCAGAGCAGAAGGGACAAGTCAGGAATGGTTATGGAATTAAGCTTTAATCAAGCAAGATAAAGAGCAAAGAAGTGGAGGACAGCCTTAAGAAAAGGCAAAAATATGACTTGTATGCGCAAGGAATGTGGAAAGAGATGAAGAGGGAGGGAGGTCTTGGGAAGGATACCATGAAAGAGCCTTTCAGCAGCATGAACATTTGGAGACAGGGATCACAAGAGAATTTTGATTTGTACTGTGAGACAGAACTCAAAACAGCAGATGCCCAGAAAAGTCTAGGTAAAATAACCTGACTTGGTATTTTAAGCTATTGTAGAGAGCCTACTGGGGTAAGTTAGGTGCCTTTTGTTTTACTATGTTATGCGGTTTTGCAAAGTTTTATTATATATCCCAGAGGACAATATTTTTAAAATAAACTATGCAAAAATGCGCAATATAGTAAAAAAGGCACCTACCTTATATCTACATGCTAGCTTCAACCTCCAGCAGAGTTGAATGGTTTGTGTTGCTGCCTCAGTGTTTATTACAGTAGTAACATCATGAAAAGGCGTTGACAGTCCATGACTTCATGGGATCTGGAATGCAGTTCGGATAGGATTGGAGAAGAGCGGAAAAAGGGCAAAACTTACGTATGTGCTGAATGTCCACTTTCATTTATTAGGAGCACACAGCACATTTAGTAATCTTTTCACTTTATTTCACAGCCGCAGATCAATTGTGAGTGATAGTAATTTCAGTTAGACGAAGCCTGTACAAGTTTAACGGACAATTAGCATTCAGTAAAGTAGTAAATATTGATTTTCATAAGAGGATCCTTAAAGCATACTATGCACAAAAAAGTTTTCCTACTTGATTAAAGAGATTACTCCCCCCAATACATTTATAATAAAGCTTTAATTTTTTTTTCCTTTAAAAATAGCTTCTTACTCATAACTTCAGGTCTCAAGTGCATATACACACAGAACTATCAGTTTTGTCATAGAACATCACATTCTACTCTACCTGCTAAGCTTCCTTGATTACCTTCTACCACCCACCTGACATGAATTGTTTGCCCAAAACACCACAGTATTTTGTCACCATTCATTCTTTAATGTTTCCCAAATAAAACAAAATTCAAAAAGTATGATGACAGTAAAAGAACAACTCCTTTGCCAGCTTTTTTGCAAACAAATTTATTACACAGTTTTAGCTAATGATGATTGGCTCTCTCCGTGAAGAAGTGATTTTGTATCTCACACTCAAAATCATGAAGTCTAGCTCACAAGACAGGTATCAGTTCTTAAAAAAAGGAAAAGACACCACACCACACTGACTGAGAATGAGATGAAAAGATGACCTGTGAGAAAAGTACTTTCTTTAATATGTCAATGCTACCTGGAGACTAGCAGACTCAGCTGTCTCTCATTGCATTAATCCTATGTTTACAGAGACATGACAATACCCCAGAGCATATTACACACAAGACTTTGATAGCTTGTACTAGCAGGCACTGAAGGCAGAAGCTTTTAATACAAGATGCAAGAAGAGCCAGGATCATTTTTACTACACATTTCAAACAGGCAGAGCTCTTGCAGAGATACCTGTAATTAATAAAGACAGGATGGCCACCATCAATACAACCTCACAAAGTCTGGAAGAGTCTGCTCAGGAACTTTGGGTGTCCACTACTCCTAATTCCAAATGGAGCTGTCAAACTAGAGGTTTCTCCACTGATCTCTAATTATATCATTAAGAATGCAGGTGCGACACCTATCAAACCATCTCTGGATCACTCAGCACTAGGCATCAAGTTGCTTAGTAATGGGGGTAGTTGCACAGACAGCTGCAAAAAGGCAGGATGGCTCTTTACTACAAGTAATTCGAAACTGTCAATTGTTTGAGTTCTTCCCACCCTGCAAGGTCCTGAAAACATGTAAGTATCATTGCCTGCAAAAACATGGGAGTCCCCTTCTACAACGAAGGGCACCCACGTAAGTTCCAATATTCGGAGAAGTTAGATAAACACTAATCACTTTTTTCTCTACATGGATGGGGCAGCACTGGGGCAGGTGCCCAGAGAACATGGATTTTCCAATGGCAGAGATTTTATGGAGTCAGTACAAGCCATGGCTGACTTGCTCTAATGTTAACAATTGTCTTGCTTCAAGCAGCAGGCTTGACTGTGACCTCAGAGGTCCATTCCACCAACATCTAACGAAAACATCTGAAGAAGCCGAGACTATAGAGCTGGGGTTACTTATGAAAGTTATTCTTTCACTTCACTTCACTGCTAGGGATGCCAGCGTTAGCTAAGGCTACACTGACAGATAGTAACAGCAACGAGTCATGTGGCCAATTTGACAAGAACTCTACCACTGGATATCCTTCACAGGGTGACACACTGATGGAAATACTTATGGACACGCTTGCCCTTCAGGCACAGAGGGCCACGTGTATCAGGTAAGGATGACATCTGCCTGCTGCCAGGTGTACAGAAAAGCAAAAGGCATAACAGCAACCTTTACAAGCAATATAAGGTTAAACATCTCCTGTTAAATATCAGATACCACATCCACACTCCATTTGGTATAGCATTAACCCCAAAGATCAGTCTGGACACACCCTTTAAAAGTAGTCATCAGCTTACCTCCATGACAGCAGAAGATCTTCTCATCCACAATGGCTGCAATAGGCAGACAGTTAAAACAATCTGTGAAGGTCTTCCACAGCTTAATGTTAAATCTTCGCTTGCCTACAAGAACAATGTGTGACATTAGAAAGAGAATGCCGTTTTCTTAAAGCAAACCTACAATACATATCACAATCTGATTAAAAATGTTAGCGAACTGTCTTCACTTCTGTTTCTGTACTTAGGTTTCACTCTCCTACAACAGCATTTCAAAGCCAGAACAGCAAATAGTAATTCTCTAAATGACTTTAACCTTGGCTTAAATGTACTTTTAGAAAGTTTCAAAACAGGGTCACAGAATCTTGAAATCCTTGCAGCACAAGAGTCACTACTAGAACCGCCTCCAAAACACAGTATTAGTCTATAACAGTCTTTCAGAAGAAATAAGTTTTGCTTACATTCATCATAGAATCCATAGATGCGATTGATGCTAGCACACTCGTGATTTCCTCTTAAGAGAAAGAAGTTTTCTGGGTACTTGATTTTGTATGCCAGTAGTAGGCAAATTGTTTCCAGAGACTGTTTGCCTCTGTCTACATAATCTCCAAGGAAAAGATAATTAGCTTCTGGTGGGAATCCTCCATATTCAAATAATCGAAGCAAGTCTGTATACTGACCATGGATATCACCTGAATAAGAAAGCGTTTACTGATGATTAGTGCAACAACGTAAATAGTACACAATTCAAGAACTTAAGTAGGCTAATCAATTTTTATTAATTGATCTTAAAAAAGCATACGTCCTTTAAAAAGAGACTGGCAATAGGTATCAGAAAGGTAAGAACCATGTTAATATTACAAACTGAAATATTCACTAAATGTAAACAACTCTCAGTATTTGCAGACCCACTAGGTCAGTTATGAAAATCCAAAAACCAAAAGCTACACAAGTCTTCAAAATTAAGAAAATTAAGCTTCCTAACAAGGCCCTAATTTCTTCAAATTAAAACAAGGTCAAAAAGACAACCTTTAACTGAACAGCTGCATGGCCAGGAAGTCAATTTATTAAGAAAAAGTCACCTGATTTACTGCAAAAACAGATCAGTAAAGAATCTAGACAGACTGGAGGGAGTCTGCTGGCACTTACTTCAAAGGTCAGCTTCTCATCCCGTAACATTGCTGTACTAAAATTCCCATCCTCCAGCATTTAGAGTAACTCCTCCTTCAATGCAATTATTCATGTAGAAACAGTATAGACTCAAAGACTGATATCCCTCACAAAGATATTAAATGCTGCAGGTCTATCATAGGAAAAATAACTGTCATGTTACTCATCACACTGCCAGCTTTAAAATTAAGCAGGCCTTCCATGAAACAACTCTGTGGCAATTACAACACTACAGCATATCATACCAGACCAGTCAAAACTATCTGTGAGCTGCCCATAAGGTCAAAGATACCAAAGCTGCTCTACTGTAACTTGTAGAGTACAAGAGATGTATTTCAGTTGACTGTAGAATTGGTTACCAAAGGGACTGAACGCAAACAAAATTATGTAAGCAGCCTTCAGTACACACTGTACGCTGTTTAAATTTAGTACCTCCTGGGCCCTTACCCTAAGCATTCCATAAATGCATTTTCACTTTTGCTGCTTGTTCAGTGACAAAACCCCGACTTCGAGCACAGCTATTCTCTAGTAGAGCGCTACCTACCATGGTCTTAAAAAACAGCAAAAAAACTCAACACACACACATATCTACAACTTTTTCCATAATCTTAAGGAAAAGGTTCCCAAACTTGCATGCTCTCCAGTTCAATTCTTAAAGCATACAGTGGTAAGAAAAGTCCATAGCTACATTGCTCTCTACTCTTTCCATGAGAAATGCAATACTTCCTCCTTTAGGCAGCATTCTTCCATAACTAGTTCTCATTCAGGGAGGGGAATCACTTAATTTTCTTCTAGTAACGGTGAACATTATCCACTACCCTGTTCCAGACACTATCTGAAGATTCATTGGTTAAAATCATTTTCACATACGCTGCAACAAGAGTAATTCCTATTCTACTTGATATTTAGAAATTTCCAGGTCACAACCAGGAGAAAACATAGAAGACTCCTCAACTAGTCATTGTTACACTGAGTCTAGTACTCCAAAACTACACTATTGATACACTCTCCAGACTTCACCGCCACCAGAATTAACTACCAAGTAAGCATACAACAGAAAGAATATTGTAATTGTGTTCATTGCCTAGAGCTACTTTGTTACACACGAGCCAGAGGGACCAAAGCACTTAAAGGGTAAAGGAACATTTTATAGAAACAATTTTGTAAAGAGACCAAAGCATTTACTATTCCATTCAAGGCACTTGCCATTTTAAAATACAGCTTCATATGAGCACAAGTTGTATTGAAGTCTACCAGATAAAGCGCCTTACAGTAAAAACTGCATCTATTTTAAAATGAATGTTTACATAAGAATATCTTTCATCTTACATTAAAACACAGCCATTCAAGATGTAAAAGCTTATTTTGAACTGACTCGATTACAAGAGAAGACAATCCTATAATGATTCCTGAGGCATTGCCTGAACACACTGGAACAGTAGTTCAAAGCAGTACAGCTGCATATTTTGCTTTTGGTGAAAGCGATCGTCTTTCTTTCACTTTTATCTAAATGCATCTTTGACAATTGCTCTGATATTAAATTTAGATGCACCTGACACTTCCTGGTGCTACCACTGTGTTTGGAATCCAATTTAAAAATAAAATGCCTTATTTAACTGTGCATTTGCTACCCTATTATTGTGCACCTAACAGTCCTTTCAACCACCTTGGTTTAAGCAAATGAGAAACTAACTCTGAAGGAGGCTAATTACACTTTGTAGACCTTGACTTATGTACAATATTTGAGTTTTCATTTTTTTCTTTATCTAGGAATATGATGACACTACTATAGTTTTTCAGTGTAGCATAAACACAATGTGGTGAAGCTGGATTTTACCTTTGGCTTTATGTCATTAGGCAAGCTGGTCCGGTTTTCATCCCCACCTTACCAAGCAATTAGTCCTTTAAAAATTACTTTGCCATTAGTGCATTTTCTTTAAATTGGTAATATCCTATCTTAATGCAAAAAAACACTGCTACATTAGGTCTGCCATGAAGAAGTCTAGGAAGAAGCTAATCTATCTTTGAGCACATTAGTAACAACAAATTCAATGACTGCTTCAATTTTAATACGACATTTTAAGAAGCCTAATTCAAGAAACTTTATGCTAAGACTGCTTCTGCTGTTAATAACCTGAAGGGTGACTACAAGCCAGTATTTACAATACTTTTGCAACAGTTTTTAACAAGCTTGCATACCTATTAACAACGGTGTACTTTGTAGAGGTCTAGCATCTTATGTAGGGAGGTAACAAACAGAGTTTTATCCATATTTGACAGCAACAACGATGTTAAAATTTGCTCTAAAGCTCAAGGAATTTATTATATGGTAACTAAGCCTAATTTAACAGTCTGCATACAGTTTTAATTTTTTCAATTGAAAGACTAACTATGCTTTCTTCATCACCATTTCTGAAGTGTTCCATTTCACAACATGTAAAGATCTTTGGTTTGCTTATGCTTTGAAGAGAGCAACTACAACTTTAAAGATTTGCTATTTTGAAATAAGCTAACTGCTTTTTGAAATAGCAATAGAGAAAGTAGCAGCTCTGCACGAAATGTGCAATCTCTAGGGAAGCAGAAAGGACAGGTTGCAAATTTTGTGCTAGACAAGGGCACAAGCAGCTCTCATTGCCAACAGAACTTGCTCCTAAAAAGTACTGGGAGCATCAGCAATCTACCAACTATTAAGTGCCTTTTCTCAACTTAATCTCATCTAAACTGAAAATTGCATTTAAGACTGTGTAGACCTCACTCTAATCTGTATCACCCAAATCAAGGTCTATCTCGGTACCCTTCCAATCTACGTAGCACACAACCAGATTAAAACATCTACATAAAACACATGCATATGAAGTTTACATACCACAAATTTTCAGAGGTGCCTCTAGTTCCAGGAGAATAGGCTGGCTAAGAAATATTTCCCTTGACTTTATGCACAAGCCCCGAACTTCTGCTTCGGTCATCTGAACGATCTTCCCAGGACGACATCCTCGTACTGAAATGAGATGTTTAACAAGTTAACTATCACTCAAATAAACAGGTATAGGTAAGTGCAGATGAGCTGTATTTGAAATCTGTATTTGACAAAAAGCCATCAGAACAGTCTGACATCTCTACCAAATGTCTTGGAATTATGTATTCCAACAGATCCCAAAATTAACTCCCATCCTGTGGTAATCTGGTAATCTGTGCTTAAAGGTCTGTATGCATTCCTGTTAAATCAGGTTCTCAGAAGAGAAAATTGCTTTGATTTCACCCACATTTGGATAAATAGGAACCTCAAAAAGTGTTTAAATTAACAATCTCATTATGCTAGAGTACTGACAATAGGCAAAAAATCCTGAAGAACGGAAATCCTGAAAACACGCAGATGAGTACAAATTAAACTTCTTCAGGACTGTTGAGTTCAACAGGACTAGCTAAACACAAAGGAAAAAACCACAGGCATGTTTACACTTTCAGCAGCTGAAACTGCCATATTAGGAACATCACTCCAAAAACTATGAAAGTTTGATGAAACCTTCATTCATATATAACAGCTCTTGAGTTACTGGAACTTTTACATCCAAAGACATTCTAATTAGAACAAAATTGAATTCCTAAACCACTAAGTCAGGTATTCAGACCTATATTTAGCACTAAGGTTTCAAAAGCATTCGCATGTCATTGCATTCCAACCAACATCCTCTGGCAAGTTTATCTGCAGCTGCTTCTTTCCACAAATTCCTATTCGATTCCTCTGTCAGAGGTTTTAACGTGTCTTTAATGAGGCAGCAAAATAGAACAAATGTGTCTGCGCTTTGGCTGATCCAGTTTAGTCTTGCATCTCAGCGTAAACCAAACTTCAGAGTTCAAACTAATAAGCCAGAATGTATCAGTGTCTACAACAGGCGAACATCCTGTTCTGCCATCTGCTATAGATGGAAGCAACATTCAGCACTGAACCATGGTAGTACCTACAAGAGAAGGTGGTACAAAACTTTGAAAGCATTTGTATTTGAACTGCTAAACTCAAACATAGTAAGACATTACCTCATAAAAACTGTAGATGCAACTTCAGGAAGTCCAGTAAGATAGATTTGCAAACAGAATGGCAAAAACTAGCTCTTCATACATAAAATAAGTTCCTGGCTTGCCTGCTTCCCGTCTCTAAAACCAAAGATTAAGCTTGCAACTTTTTAAAATTAATATAACCTCCCTTTTCCTCTTATTTTTGCTTAGCTCCTAGAAAACATACTTTACAGAGGAGATCAGTTACCTTTACCTACATTGCACAAAGATGAAAAAAGGATATATGACCAGAAATAGTTTGTCCTAGGTCACCGAGTACTAACAGTCCAAAGTATTAAGCTCAAAAAGCTCTGCTCTGGTTATCACTGCATACTTCTCCCAGTGTAACTGCACATCTGACCATTCCAATGCTGTGCTATGAATTTTTATTTTTTTTTTAATAAACATCAGACACCCTTGCAAAAGTGAGGTTAGGAAGCAGTCCGAGGAACATGTGCAAATGCAGAAATGAAGAATGGTTTTCTCAAGCAGGGAAGAGAAGATGTGAAACTAGATCCTGGGAGAGCCAGTTTGAGTGCCAAAATAGCAGGAGGGCTAGTCTATCTGCAGCGAGGATACAATGGAAATACTTTGTTCATTAGAATCTCACAAGAAGGAGGCTGTGACATACAGGACTTCTTTCAGTGAAACTCTGAATCAGTACCAGGTGATATTTACCATATGGTAAGTCACATTCCTTTTGCTAAATAAAATTTCAACTACACTTCAGAAAGTAAATAGCTTTTTAGTAACACTTTTTTGTCTGTTATTCTTCATGTATTAAGATGTTGGCTTACATATTAGAAGAATACAGAGGCAGACATTAGACACAATAAAGGTGACTAGAAATCAATAAGTGACTATAGGTTTCCATTTCATCACATCTCAAACATCTATTAAGTGATGCACTTACAGATACATCTTCAGTCCCATGGGGATTGTTAGCAAAAAGAAAATAAGTCTCAGGCTCAACAGCTTTGCACAGGACTCAACTATCCAATTTGTGAGGGGCCAAAATGCTCCAATCTCCATCTTTTCAAATGCTTATGTTTTGGTAGCTTATAGTGATCCCTTTTGCAGACTAGAAACTCACCTTGATAGGCACAACAAACACTATACATAAAAAGCTCCCACTTGAAAGAGACAAGTCTTAGTATCACAATGGCTATCATTTTATTGAAACAATTGCTGTATTTTAAACCCATGGCTTATAGCATTAAGGTCATGCCAAAGAAGTGTGCAGCACAACTAAGTTTTCAGTCCCATTTTTCCTCTTCAAACTGCATTCTTTCAAACTATTTTGATAAGCAATGTACTTCTCCGTATTTAACTACTGTCATAACATTTTGCAACACCAGAATTAAGCCATTTCATCTAGATTAGCTAGTGACCTAACTGCACACTTTTTACATCCACTCTAGTTTCAGAACTCAAACTCAGGAAAGCCCACCAAGACACAACATTGATTTTACTGTAAGTAGCACCAGACCAAGCAGAGTCCAAAATTGAGAAAGTAGTTCAAGAAGGGCACTCATAGTACTTAAAATAACTCTGATCCAACCGGTATTTCTTACACCATCAGTCTTTAGCTCCCTCAAACTCACATGGAAATTTAAACTTGGAACAACTGCGTTATAGGACTGAGTTTTTAAATGCTGCTGAGTTTTTGCACTAGAAGACAGAATGAACATGCAGCTCCTGACTTCAAAAGTAACTATTATAGTCAATGTATTCAACGTCTTGACATCAGTTCTTTACTTTTTACAGTATAGCCTTCAACACTGCAAGTCCTTAACACACAAGTCAAGAAACTGGGCAGTAACTTATTACCGTACTTCAGATTCTCCAGATAAGACACATTTCTACAGCTGTGGCAAATACATCACCCTCAGAGGAGGAGACAACACATACCTAGTGATTGCTGTTACTTCTACTCTTGGGAAGGTACAAATTTGGGTCACTG
Organism: Psophia crepitans; assembly: GCA_013399095.1. Lineage (NCBI taxonomy): Eukaryota > Metazoa > Chordata > Aves > Gruiformes > Psophiidae > Psophia > Psophia crepitans. Next base: position 974,642 of record VWZZ01003502.1, read on the forward strand.
CACCTTTGCAAAGGCACGCTCGCCCCTCCATCCCAACAGTAAGCAGCTCCACATAGCAAACATGTAAGCTCAGTTACATTTGAAGTATAAAACCTGGGGTTTCATGAGGAATAATCACCAATAATATAGTTAGGAGAGAAGGAAGTTTTCTCCCACAATCCCCTGATCACGAATAAGGGTACGACATGTTGAAAAATGAGAAGTTATTGTGACCCTGGAAGCCTCAGCCCTTTACTGGATTCACAAAGGCACTGAAAGGTTCACCAAGTAGCTGTGCCACAGCCATGGTACAAGAAACACAAGCAAGACTAAGCACGTGGTTAACCAGCTTACACTATAATTTTGTTGAACTTTCCTTGACTCAGCTGAGCACTGTATGGATTGTAAACACGAGCATCTCTCAACACATTTAGTTTTTCAAAAGTCAAATCCCCAACAACAGATTTAAGAGGTGGTTATGCGAACGAGATCAAAAGTGTTAAGTGATGTTTTTCAGACTCACTTAGAAATTACTATAGCTAACCATTCTTAAAACATGCAAGTCATAGCTGCACGCATTGTAAAATCACAAAGAGCCTTTAACAGCATTGGGAAAACCATCATTTTTAATAGTTGTCATCTACCCAGAGCAGAAACAGCATCTCAACATTAGACATAAATTAATTCTCTTTAATCTAAGACACGGATGCTGTAAACAAGCTTTGATTTACACAAAAGTCTTTGGTAGGGACAGCAATTCCTGTTGTAATACACAATCTCACGTGCATAGCGCTATGCCAGAAAAAGCCTTTGCTGCAAGGAGCTTAAAGCAGACTGACATAGTAGGGAATAAAGAGAATTAAAAGCAACTATATCCATTGTACTGTCAGGTAATTATTTTAGCACAATAGATCCTACAGTAATCCTAATCAATATTAAAATCATCTCTGCATCTAGACAGCCTCTCATGAGCAACCTTAGCAAGTCTCCTAACAGCAAGTAGTAATCAGAGACACGAGTTGCACAGTGGAATTAAAGAAAAATTTCATCAAAAGTAATTATTTTTTAAAATCCCTCCAAATTCATGCCAGAGGGTAGCAGATTACATACGGCAATACTGAAGACAAAGAAAATAAGTAACACTAAAGAAAGCAGGTGAAGAACTTGCTGTTGGAAGTTCTATGAGCATCACTTTTTGCCACACTTTCACAAACTGGAGAAAATACATTTATTCTGTCACACTGTTTCTAGTGTGCCTCTCAGTAGCTAAGCTGCTTATTTTGTGGCATCACTAATAGAAGCTTCTTCAGTTCCTTTATCAGCTGTGGCATGCACAGCTGTCCTAAGCATTTATTCTGTGTTCTCCAATACCACCTGTGTCCTGTTTACTGGCCAAAACACTCACAGTTTTAGCGTAACATGAAAACCCAGAAAGACTTAAGTCTCAAAAAAATTGGGCCAGCATTATTGCTAAGCAGCAGCCTCCTCCTTTCCCTATACTCTGCTTTTTTGCCAACATGCATTTGCGTGGCCAGACAGTAAACTATCTTTCTTTCTAGTACAAAGACAGAACAAATCAAAAATGTAATCTGGACAGTTCCCCAAGCTGAAGAAAACATCCACTGTGAACCTGGGCTAGGACTAGTGAAGAAATAAGCAGCTGGTTCTGCTTCCTTTCACAGTAGCTCTAGCCAAGCTTATTTCTGAAATTACGGCTTTAGAGATCTATTTTGTCAAGAGTATATCTTAAAAAAAACCCCAAAGCTACAACAAAGACTGCAAGCATGCAATTTGTAAAATTGCACACATGCAGTTCCCACAAACTTATGTTCCCCCCTAAAATTTAGTGGAATGCTTAACATTAGTGATTAACAACTACAACATTTAACTATTTATTTTTTGTCCTTCAAAGTACTTCGGAGTACTTGATGAATCCTGAACAGCCTCTCACCAGTAGGAGTGCAATGGATTTGGAAGTCAAAGGTGACATTACCAATTATTTGGAAAAAAAACCACGAACAGTTCTTACACTGATTTTGGAAGCATGTTCTGAAGTTATCTGCTCTAAGCATTTTTAAAATTCAAGTTATATACTTCCATGGTTTCAAGTCAGAAATCCTACACTGGATTTAAAAAGTGTCTTTCACTTTAGAAAGCAAAACTTCCTCAAAATATTCTACTCCCTCCAAATATTTTCTGTTACTTAAATTGTTTAGCTGTCATCTAGAAGCAGCCACTCCCTACCTTACAGCAAAACACTAAGAGTTAAGCCAGCAACAGAAGTTACCAACACTTCAGAATTGTTCTAACTGAACTAAGCTTAGAATGATTTTCACTCCTGTGTTACACTGGTGGACAGCAATACAAATGAAGCTGTCATTTATATGACCTTTGCTCAATTCAGTAGGAAGCATATTGCTGAATATACAGCTCCTCTGCATGATGTACACAGCAAAGCCCTGTACCTTCCTAGACACATCATCCAAACTCCCCACCAAAAATAGAAGAATCAGCCTTCTAGGGAGTTTTTTCCTGAAGAACTGTGTGTTTATATCCAAGTACTCTTAAAATCTTAAGAAACTTGCCTTCACTGGATGCTCTTGATATTAAGTATTTTGCTGAAGAACACAGTCGTTGCTTGTGAACTGATTTTAGTAGAGCTTATTTAACATGAAACAAACTCACTGCAGAGTAAAAGACTGCCCAAGTCTTTAATTTCTAACCAGGACACTAACCAAACAATGAAGTGGTGTTCTTCCACCCAAACTTGAATCTACATTCTTAAAATACATACTTATCCAGCAGAATTAAGGGTCATGGAGAAGGAGCTTTGTTAGAAACTAGTATCTAAAGTTGCTTCGGGGGGTATCCAAATAAGCCCATGGGTACAGATCAAGTGTCTCTACATCAACCTCCACCTATTACATTTGCTTTTCTTGGACCACCTACTTCCTTACACAGACGTTCCATAAACTGCATGATACAGAATGACTGAGACCAGAACAGTTCCAGGAACTGCTGAATTCAAAGCTAAAAGACAAGATCACATTAGTTACTCCATTCTGTAAGCAAAATGTGTAATCCTAATGTCTGTTATTGGTCTGTATTTACTCTTTGGTTAATTACACTTGAACCTAGAACTGATGTAACTAGCAAAGTATAAGGTAGAAGCCTCTCACTATGCTGTATTATACAAAGCAGTGGCAATTCCTGTTCTAGTCCACTGGGAAGGCTAACCTAGCATAAGAGTCTCAGGACCCAAGGAATTTCACCTTGTTTCTCAAAGTTTGACTTTCTTTTTCCTCTAAAGCAGTACTAATGAATTTCCTAAAATATGAAGAAGGCAGAGGCAAATTACAAAGTTAGTTCCTAACTCCTGAGAATTACCAAGGAGAAAAGTTACTTGAGTTGTAATACAAAAAGCTAGGGTTTAATGTAACTTTTGCATCTCCAATTTCTCAGATATTTAACTAATTAATATGGTTATACAGACACAAAAGTTTTGTATCAAGTGTGATATTAAAAAAACAGAAAAGACACAGAAGATGGTGCTTTGAAACCTAGCCTATGTACCAGACAAGTCATACAACAGTAACAGAAGGCAGTGAACAGCTTCATGTCTACGTTCAAATTATGAGCGTATCACATTAGAGGCTGTAGTTAAGCACAGATTCCCCTATACACACAAACATCCTTCACTGAGTACAGCATCTGACCTTACTGAGTAACTACCAAATATAGTATGCTTGACTTCATAATGCTAAACCACGTACTACATTTTGGTTTTTTTCCCATTTTAAAAAACTTACCTACATTTGTAGCGCTTACGAATGAGCATTTAATTGCAACTATCAAGTATTACAAATAAGCTTATCCACATTAAACAAAAACAGTGGGTTTTTTTCCTTTTGTACTATGATCTAGCTGTACTCTGAGCAAGTCACCGAATGAGTCAAGTAAAATTGTGCTGCAGAATATCTAAATGAAACAGCTACTGAAACACATAGGCTTCAAGCTGCAAAATAGCCAGCCAGAATAAAGGAACACCAGCACACACTGCCTGATGCTGGGCTCTTGGCCTTCAGTGCCATTTTTCAAGCCAAGTATTGCATTCGTCATGCATTTATAAAGCTAAACTGGCTGGTATTTGCACTGCTGTACAAATCCAGAAACAAACGTTGTTCTTCCTTCTATTCCTTCTCCCTGTTAAATATGATACCTACCCTCCTCAAAACATATGAAAACTGCCTCTCTCTTCTCTCTAAAGACTATTTCAAAGATACATCCTTTGCAAGAAACTCCTTATCAAGTTTTCCTTTCTTATTTTTCTAATAGCAGATTATCCAGTGACTTCACACTAAACCAAGTAGTAAGTCCTGTTTAATCAAGGTTCACCTCCATGGTTTGTTTATACTGTTCTGCAACAGATAGATCATTAAAGTCCATTTTTCTTCTCTACAGCTGCCTCTCTTTTTCCTTATCAGTTAGGGAGCCTGTGGAACTGCAAGCACTACTACTGTATCATACCACACCTACAGGCTGGCTGGATAGGTTAATTAGTTAAGACACTAACCAAAGACAGACATTATTGACAATAACACATTAGCCAAGTAGCTCTACAGAATTTTAAACTAATAAGAAAAACCTCAATTATTTCATAGGCATTTAAAATCCAACTTCCATTTGAAAAAATGAATAATATTTAAATTTCTGTTTCTGTCACAACCTGCAAGACCTCCGAAATCAGAAGAAACTGAAGGTTGCAGCTTTCTTAGAAGACACTGCATGACATGGTAAGAACACTGATTTTATTAAGGCAATCAAAAATCACACTTTGAGCTGAACATTGAAGCAATAACCATTCTTCACATCCACTGGAACTTTGACAATTCTCTTCTTGGATAAGCATTTCCCAGATTTCTTCGTAGATCAGTATTATCAGACGTAGTAGCACTCGCTGCCTTACCAAAAATAAATTTGTTTTAAAGCAGATCTGCATTAAGTTCCATCAACTGAATTAAAGCTGTTAATTTGAAATAGGTTAGCCGGATTTAGGCAGGCAAGAGGTCTTGCCTAGACAAAATAAATTTGGTTTTAGAGCTATATAAATAAATCCTCTTCACAGAAATCCAGCTTATATTTAAGGCTACTTTATGCCTGGGTTTCCCCAAGTACATCCCCCTCTTCCATATGGTAAACTCCTCAGTGTTTACCAAGGCAGATACCTATATACTTCAAAGTATAGAAAGTCTCATCCAGCTGGACTGCCTTATATCCAGAAAATTTAAGGGACATATATAGCACAGAAAGTCCAAGACCCAGACAGAAATACAGGAGTCTTACTTAGCAGCATCCACAGCACTCTTAAGTAAAGGTCACACCCATTCCAGCATCCTCGCTTTGATACAGAGGCAACTTGTCCACGCATCACCACAGCTTAAATTAGCTTAGAGACCTGCTTAAATGTAAGCCTGGTGTATCAGTTTAGCTCAGCATTTTTGCAAATTTCAGGGCATTTCCCACAGACCGATACACAGTGTGCCTAGATGGGGCAAAACACAACATACTCCACATATGCTGTACTCATGACAGTCTCGTGTGTGAACATACTCCTGTGCTGTCCACAGCTAGAATGGACTGGGAAAATCTATCCACCAGATGGCATAGCTGGGAAGGTAGGAAAGAAAAGAACCAACAACAAAAGCCAGCACACTGAAGCAAAAATGAGGCAATCATTAGGGATTACTTTATTAAAAGAAATCTTACAATTAAGCTAAAAGTATCTCCAAGATCAGGCAGGCACACATCTAAGAGCACTAGCATCTCCCTCACTTTTCTAGCAAAGAAACAGAAATGTGAATTTAAGTCCGGAGGCAGAAGAAAGAAAAGAAAGCATTGCTATGTTGAGACTTCACGCACACAGTACACACTTCAGTTTTACTTTCCTCAAAAAAGAATTTATTTATAAACTCTCATCATTCCTAAATTCATCACTTAACCAATGAAAAAACAGGAAAAGAACCTGGGATATGCAGAAGAACAGGGAAATTAAAAGCTAGTGTCCTAGAAGACTATCACCATGCTCTACACTATGGTTGAGCCTTTCTGAAAGCTATCCCAAATTTAACTCAAGAGTTAATCAATCTGGCTTTCAGCACTGAAAGATCTCTAAAATAAGTACATATTCAAGATAGGCATGCATGCAACGTTGAGTGTTGAGATGTTCTTGAGGAATTGGTTATAAGCCACCTCATATTAGTATCTCAGAAAAAAAAAAAGAAAAACCCAACACATGAAGGTTAAGATGATCTAACTAGGTAAATCCAATCAAAAGGCAAGTTAATGTGTCATATAACCCAAAAGCTACATTGTCCTGAGCAACAAGGGTAAAAATTGTTAGAGTAACCTAATTAAAGTAAGAGCAAGAACTCATGACAGCTAATATCACAGCCTAGAAAGAGGTGTCACCAACCACCAACTCAATGACAGTACAGAAGTTTCCTGTTGCTGTGGCTTTTGACATGTATTTGCTACCCTTTAAAATTTATGCGCAGCACCCACTGAGAAACAATTGTAGACTGCGATTCCAACTTAAAGCCATCCATTTCACCTGAAGTAACTGAAAGGATTACATATGTATCTCATGACAGGCCATAAAAATGTCTTTATTATTATTATTTTTAATGTGCATTTTTACAGCTCAAGCACATTTCCTTATCTTTTAAGTCAATGTTGAAGTGTAAGCCATGGAGCCAAAAAACTTGCTTTAAAACAATTAATTGCTCCAGAGATAAGAGTCAATAGAAATTTTTCTGCGCAAGCAGCACAGAGAGGGATTCATACTCACTTTACCAGAACAGGTCAGCTAAGCAACAACATGAGCTCCAGAATGTGAGCTGCTAATTGTACAAAAAAGCTTCATTGTGAAACACTGCTATTCAAACCACAGCTTAAAATATTATACGCTAGCAGTACAACAAATAAAAGATGCTAAATGGAAGCAAAAATAATGCATACACAATGCATTCTTTTAATAGTTGAGGGGTTTTTTCAAGTAAAATCTATTCCCTTTCAGATACAAGATGATATACAAGGCACTCCTACTACTGCTAGCAGGTGACAAGCAGAGAAAACCCACCCTGCTTCCCTTCAGAATCTTCCCAATCTCTGCTCAGAGGGAGAAACAGACTGAGAAAGAGATGAAAAATTGTAAGCAAATCTTGGTTCACAAGGTGCACATATATATCCCTGAAGATTAAAGTACTACGGAGTACAAAACACAGATTAGGTTGCTTGGACACAGGGCACACAATCATAATCTGAAAAGCTAGAAAGTTGCAACAAAAGTATTTATGGTGTACATAAAAGGTATGGAACATATTTTAAAAGTCTTTTTTTAAAAAAAAAAAAAGATAAGCAGAGTAAGACCAATCCAACAAGTTGCATACCAAAACACTGCAGAACTGCCTTTTCTTAAAGCAATCTGTATTTAAGTAAGAACACTGATGACCAAAGAGAAAAAGTACCTTTCAAACATTTTCAAAGCAGCTCTGAAAATCCCACCACCACACACACGTATTTTGATGTCCCAAAAAAACCTGCACTGTGAAGTCAGTGTTTACTAGGTTACTATTTGGTTTGTGTCAAAAGCCTACCTACTAATCTGGGTTTCAACATCCAGAAGAAGGGAGTTTTATCTGTATTACTGATCAAAGATAACTCTGACTAATGATACCTGCAGGTTTCTTCATACCATACCACACTGCATACCTTAAATCATAAATATAAGTACAACTGCACAATGTCTTCCTGTATTTTAAAATATTTGATTGTTCATAATTAAGTTTCACACTTAAAAAGCACAGATAGCCACTACTAAGAAAATCCTCAAAGCCCTAAAAACTTTTTTGTAGTAACACTGCTGAACAAAACTTTCAGACTTAGAAAACTTGTTTCACTTCCAAAACTGTACATACTCCAGAAATTCCTTTCTATAAGTCTTCTGTAAAATGACGCAACTACCCAAGGAATACAGCAACCAAGTGAACAGTGCATACCCATACACGCACTCTCATCTCCAACATACCAGGTATTTGTTGATTGTGGAATGAAAGATTAATGGGAGAAAAGGCCTAAGAGGACTAAACATTCAAGACATAACTTTAATAAAAAGAAAATGCTAGGAATAACTCCTCAGCTTCTCCAAAAGCAGGGAGAAGGTCACCTTCCTCTCAGTTTAAAGGAAAGGCTTACTACTTCGCACACAAAACCCTCCACAGCTTTCATCAGCCACCCATGAGAGCCACTTTCGGAGACTGCCCCGCAGGCAGGCAGAGGAATGTCAGCCCCCTAAATCCCTGTGCTTCCCCGACACTCACGTACATCCAAGCCCATACCTAAGGCAGCTTATACACATAACAGACTGCGACTAACTCAACCGGAGGAAGGGATAAGGCCGCCCGTAGCTCAGCTACCGAGGCTTCTCCACCTCGGCCCTAAGCCAGGCAGCTGCAGTGCGGGGAGGGGG
>VWZZ01003502.1:983957-1099820 GCA_013399095.1 Psophia crepitans
GCCCGTCTCCGGTGCCCCAGCCGGGCTGCCCTGCCCTGCTTTCTGCCAGGCCCGGGCCTCGGAGCCGGGGGGCTCGCAAGCCAGGCTGGGTCCGGCTCTGGGTTAGCCCTGTCTGGCCTCCGCAGAGCGCAGGGTGAGGCCGCCTTTCCTGTCACGGCGCCGGTCCTGAGGGCTTGGGCAGCTCCGCCGGTGTCTCTGGGCTCGGGGAGCAGCTCTGAGGACTTTGTCGTGGATGTGGGGATGCTTGGCCCTTCTCCTGGTGCGCCAGCTCCTTGTAACATGTCACCGCAGGAGAGTGGTGGCCTTACCTTAAGACGAGGTTATGTTGGCAGCTGTCATTTACGCACAAAAGGCAAGAAAATCGAGGCCTAGTAGGCTGCCCGTAACCTGTGTGTCACCCCTTCAGCTGAAACTGCGCCTGTGAAAGCTCATAGTTTGTTAAAAAAAAATCTCTTGGAGCTGGCATGACAAGCTGTGCTCTTTATAGCCCTCCCCTAACACAGTTACTAGAAAAACCCAACCAATGTGGGTTACGTTTCATTGCGGCTGGACCTGCTCAGAGTACTTTTTTGGTGATTTCTGAAACTTTTTTTAAGATGAGCGCTCTAAAGATGTTAGTTTACATGCTTCTGTCAACAGATGCTTGCCTTGGATGGACAGAGAAGTGCTTTAAAATGTAGGTGGTGAGAACTTACTGTGAACTGGGGCAGCGGCAAACACATGTGTGTTGACAAAATAACAAAGTGCAGATGTTCTAGAAAAAAACCAGGCTGCTTATTTCTATGCCTAAATATAGATGTTGATGTAGAAACTTCTCTCTGAGCTTGAACTTGAATTTTTCCACCAGTCTGTCCAGGCCAGCAAAATCCTGTCACCTTAAATGATTTCAAAACCCTTTTTTTTTTTATCTCTTGATAAGGGGAAAATGAGTATGAACAAAACAAAAGCAATTAGGACAGGGTGGGACAATGATGAGCTGTGAGATGGTGCTGGGTGTCCAGACAGGTAAAAGAACACTCTTTTGAAATGCCTATGCAATGATAATAAAGTTTCACTTGATAAGCTGAAGGAAGAGGAATAAACTCCAGAAAAGAAAATTGATTTGATATCTCCATTTGTAGGCAGCATATATGGAAATGTCATTCCAGCTCATCTGCTGAAAGCATATACAGCTATTCTTTCTTATTTTTCAAATTCTGCTAATAGTGAAAAATCTAAGTAAAAAAATCTTAAAATATTTTTCTTTCTTTTTTTGTCGAACTAGGAAAAATAATTATTCAGCTTTTAAGAGGATGTTTCTTATCCCAACTAGTTTATTGCTGCCAAAACTAATAGATCTGCAGCTCCTCTTGAGCTTTTAGGAATTGTCCCAGTTTCATTTGATACAACCGAACTGCCCTGAAGGTTATTTTAAGCCATCACAACATCAAATTCAGACATAATAATATTATATTATCACAGAACATTCTGTATTGACAACAAAATGAGGATAGGAAATTATCTTCCGCTGTGGCAGCAAGATACAATTAATTTGTCTTCCAAAACTTCAAGAAGATACTGAACTTTCAGATACGCTGAACAAAACGTAATTCCATAACAACTGTTTTCACTAGGCATGTCAGCATGTTCCAGAAACAATTCAGTGGCATATCATAATAACAAAATAATTTAATAAGTGGAGATGCTGTGGAACAGAACAAGCTGCAAAAAAAAATACCTCGCTTCGCTCCTTGCAGATGCTGTGCCAGTGTCTTACTTTATTTTACCACATCTATTCTATTCTATTCTATTCTATTCTATTCTATTCTATTCTATTCTATTCTATTCTATTCTATTCTATCACACCTGAACCCACATTGACCTGTACAACTCGTGCCATTGCATTATTGAGGATCTCTGGTAACTACATTAAGCTTGTTTTTAATACTCCATTTCACTACTTCCCTGGTTTCCCAGTTTTCTTGAGGGGCCAATGGGTAGCTGCGTCATACGATGAGGAAAGCCCACTGGCGCCGTCCCTGACGTCAGAAGTACGACACCGCTGAGGACCCCTCTCGGTTCCCGTCACGGCTGCATGCCAGCTCGCACACCGCAGCGCGCCTTCCCTCCTCCTCCGTCGGCCCATGCTGTGGGAACAAAGCTGGGTGACAGTCACTCCCCAGCAGCACGTGGGCTCTCAAACGGGAGAACGGTCCCCTGTAAAGTTCCCCCCCGCCCCGCCACCTTGCTTGGTACCTTGAGCAGGGAAATGCGTACGTGAGTTTCTCCCTCCGTGGATAGAACTTGACAGGTCCTGTGGTTTACGTTGGCGTAATCCCGGTACAGCAAATGGAATTAAAAGATCAGAGAGTGAGGCTTGCTGTCATCTGTGGTTCAGAAAGAAGTAGTTAATGTGAACTGAGTGCATTTTCTTTAGTCACGGGGAGATGCTCAGTAATTTTTGGCACGATAGCATATAGATACACAGGCCAGAGACACTGAACTGGTGCTCTAAGTAGGAGGAGCTGAATGTCGCTGATGCCCGTGGCAATTTCTCATTATTAATGCTCGACTTTCTAAACTTCCTTTCAGTTATTTTGAAATTTCCTCTTATTTCCACCAACGTGGCTTTGTGTCTAACTTTCCCCTGCTTGGTCTCGCTGTCATTTACCCTAATTACCCTGGGTGTCAACTTTCCTCTCCTTCTCCGCATGCTGTCTCAAGGTGTCCTTTAATTTGCACTGCTCTTCTGCTGAGTTTGTAAGATTTGAAGGACAGAAATTTCCAAAGAAGGTGGCAAAAAATTATATGTTTGTGTCATTCCATGAACTATGGCTCTCCAGACACGAGCTCTCACTTACGCTGCTGCTGAGACTTGCATCCCCAGCTACAGAGCACCGTGTCAGCCCCTCTGATGTTACCTACTCTTCCCTAGTAACCTTACATTGGTCCAGCCAGTATGTCTGCTACACGTTGTGCTTTAAAGTTAGTGCATTATATGCACTCTGAAGTTATTTATTACACCATTGTAACTGCTGCTTTCAAAAACCAAGGCCCCAGCTACATTGCCCTTCTTGGTCTGTCATCAGTTACCTGCTAGGCAGAACAGGGCACTATTTTACAGCATTATCCTATCACTACAGCTTGTTTCTAATGTGCTCTATCACCTTTGCCGACTGTAACGCTGGGCTGACTGCAGCTCTTACATAGATGGGAGGAGGAAGCCAGGAGGAGCCACGTGGTTAGTTTTCCAGCGTGTAATTAGGAACATATTCTCCCTGGGCGGTGATAGCTGAAGCACCGCTGCCTCCTCCGTGGCCGCCTTCAGTTTCAGACTTCAAACAGGAGTAAGGAATCTAAATCAGCAATATATTTTCCTAGGATACTTTGTTTACAGAAGAGTCACAGGTCCTGTTTCTTTAGTCAGAAATGGCAAGAAACTGTACTGAGATAATCTCAAAATACACAAAGACTGCATGCAGAGAAATGATATATCACAATTTTGTCCCAAAAGTTTAGATTGCGAGACAGGTGCAGGAAACCAAACAGATCTCACTTCATCGCACTTTATGACCCTTTTTTATTTCTCAGTATTTGCAGTAAAGCTGGGTAAATAGTTTGTTTCATTACATCCTTTTAGGATTAAAACAAAACAATACTTCTCTACACTGAGGTAAAACCAAGGCTTTCTCAACTTTCCTGAGAAATTAGAGGAGGAGGAGGAGGACAGTCCCAAACTAGCCAGTGATTTGGTTCATAGTTCACATACCTAGGATGTGAAAAAACTCTTCTCTGAACTGCAGCACCCAAGGCGGGTCTCTTGGTACCGCTATTTGGAACTGCAGCACTTTGTGTAGCTAATTAAATGTCCACTGGGGCAGGGACTCGAGCCTGGATCTGTGTCGTGTGCGTGTCCCAGTCATTCAGCCGTAGAGCTGGTCCATCTCCCTTGATGTAGCTATTATAGTTTGTGGAAATAGCTAAATATCAATCCAACCAAAGAGGCAGGCTATTATTAAAGTAACACCGTAAATATTCTACATATGTTTTACACATATTCTTTCCACTTCAAAGAGCTAATAGGTAAGTCAGACTCAGCCTCCCCAGATTCTTGTCATGCATTTGCTCATCATTACCTGGGCATCCCTGGTGAGCTCTCAGTTTTGATTCCCACATTTATAAAGCAGGAATAATAACATATGTGATCCTCTCCAGGGAGCGAAGACACATAACTGAAATACTTGAAGCACAGGATGAGATCTTTGGTTGATACACAAATGGGCTTGCTACAATCATCAAAGCTTTAGTAATAGTGCTTTTTGAAGAACAAGATTTTTTAGTAGATTAATTCTGACCCTTAATTCCTGTGGCTGTGGTATGTCCTCATTTCTTATTATGCATACTTAAAACGCAGGGCAGGTCTAGATGTTCCCTTATTTTCTCTGGAATTAAACCAAGAAAGCAGGCTGTTGATGTCAAGAACCAGTGCTGAAACAGTTAAAAAAAAAATAAAATAGAAATTTCAATCCAGTATGTGTGACTTGAAAGTCTTATTTTGAACAGAGCAGCTACCCCTTCCCTATCCCCATAGCTCCCAGCTGGGTTAGAGAGCCTGGGCAAGATAAGCACTGCCTTGAAGGCAGGAGAGAGAGCCTCCCAGGAGCCGCACGCAAAACAAGGACAAGGTGAGGCGTACCCAGTGGTACGTATCACTGATTACTTCATCTCTCTGTGTCAGAACTATTTAAAAGTGTGAGGAGCTTTTTTTTTTTTTTAATTATATTTATTAGCATATGATAAAATCTCCGCTCCCTGGCAGCCTGTCCTACTGCCCACAAACTATCAGAAATACACAACACCTGCTGTGGCGTTATTCCCCAAGCGAGGAAGGGGGACGGAGTTCTGAAGCAAAACAAGGCAAATAATTTGGGTCTGCAGGATCTGCAGTTTGGGGAGTGTCAATCAAGCTTACTATTCCTCTGCTTTGGAGAGAAAAATGTGCTTCTCCTCCTGTTTCCCAGGAAGGAACAGCTGCGAGAACTGAAAATGTCTGCATCCATTTTCCTAAGCAAACACGGGAATATTTAGTTTCAGCAAAACCAGATGGTTTATGCCCTGTGAATGTGCTGGCATTTGACACTAGCAGCCAGAGTTTCACAAAAACGCGCGTGGAGCGTTAGAAAGAACGCCTTTAAACTCAGGGGCCCAACACATGAAAGCTAGGAGGGTGGTAATAATAGACTTATAAAAAACCCCCAACCTTTATCCAGGGATTGCCAAGTGCTCTCTAAATATTATTAATCAGACTACATAACAGTCCATGAGGGAATTAAATTGTGATACACGTTTCTCACAGAGGGTTACACTAAAGAGGGTAAATGGGTTCCCCCGGGTTAGGCAGTGAGTCACGGTCTAGCCTGCGTGCTCTGACTGTCCACATGTCTCTTTTCTTGCTAATGCCTCTCGAGCGTGCTGTGTCCTCAGCTGTATTCCCAGGACACGGTTTTTAAATGTGAAACCATTACTGTTAATAGCACAGGGACAGGATTGCGGTGTGTGCAGCATGCATCACCGTAGCCGGGCCATCTGAGTGCTCTCTGGGGAATTTATAATATGCTAAAAGAGATTTGTGAACAGCCCTCAAACCTCTTACTAATGGCGGTTGCAATGGGAGTTAAGTGTCTGAAGATGCTTAATTATTTGGTGATTTTTATTGATTTGTGTTGTTATTGCTTAACATCGCCCTGTAGTAACAAAGCATCTCTTTTCTACCAATCCGAAAGTGGTTTTCAGCCACTCAGGGATTACACTGTGCGATTCCGATAGTACACCATTTTGTTGGACTGCTGGGAGGCCGATGCGGTTTGCTCACGATTACTCATAGCTCGAACAGCGAGGCTCAGGGGGCTTCAGGCCTCGTGGTCACTGACGGCTGCAGCACGTGCTCCTGAGCCAAATCCCAACCTGCTGACTCCCCGTCACCTGCTGCATGTAAAAATAGCCTTGGGAAGGATTTCTTTTTTCACTTGCAATTTCAGAGTGAACCTGCCTGTGAGAGCACGTCAGTTTTCTGGATCACTTAGTGCAATGCATATTTACTGCGAATCACCAGGCACTGCTTCCCAGTCCTCCAGCTGGGAACCCCAAACTGTGTCCTGGTGGCAGGACACAGCAGAGGTCCACAATGTCTTTTAGGTGTTGGTTTCCCTTGGTTTCCAGGAGAGAAGCTGTGTTGTGCTCTGGTTTATCCCATCGTCTGCACGGCAGAGGGTGTGCCACTGAGCACACCTGCCCTGCCGTTGAGGCAACGCTATAATTTAATATACTTCATGATCAGCATTTTAAGAGTTTGAATTTGCTATTTCTCCATTATGTAATTACATAATAATAATAATAATAATTTAACTAACACAATTTACGTGGAGTTTTGCTGTTGCTTCTTATGTAAATCAGAGATATTTAGCAATATGTTACAAAACGGGTGCATGTATTTCAGAGTGAGGTGTAAGAGGTTACTTTGATTCATAAAAAAATAAAAAGCAGCTCTTGGGAAAACCTATTTTATAAAGAAAGAACTATTTAGTTATAAATCTTCATCCCATGGCTCATTCACTAACATGGAAACTGCAGCTCTTCAAGGTGTTTAAATTAAAACAAACAAACAAACAAACTCAACAGTATTTTCTGCCTTTTATAGAGAAATTCGGATACTTAATTTAGATTCAAAAACCGAACAGATACACAAGTGAGGAATTTGAGGCTGAATTTAGATAAAGTAACATGAATCACTAACAAAACACTGAAGAAGTAGCTAATCTCTAGGTACAAAGGAACATTTATTTTAGTTGTTAATCTGCTTATAAGAAGCAGATACTCTCTGTATTTAACACACACTCCAGAAGAATTAAATTAAAAGTCAAAGTTAGATATCAAAATGCATCAGATACCTTGATTTCTACTAACCTGTAGCACATGCTGCTCATTCCTATTAACTTCCGTGGTATTTTTATTATCTATCAAGTAAACTAATTTGTCCTCATTGTTCCACAAGTAGCGCCCCTGCATGCAGTGCGGCTCAGAAGAGCAGGAGCTGGGAGAGACCACATCGCTGTGGTGAGTAGTGATGGGTCACACTGACAGGCTTAAGCCTGGAGTCAGCAAAACCTAGATTTACTCTGAAAGCCTGGGTGGGTTTGGCTAGGAGGAGGCCATTAGCTGTGCTAAGTGGGTTTTGAGGGGTGTGCACTGTGCCCTCCCCAAAAAAAACAAAAAAAAGCATACCCCGGGTCCGTGGAAACCCGTGGCTGGGGCTGGATACACGGCACTTTCTCAGCGGTGCGTCACTGGCTGAAGGTGATCTCTCCAAGCTCCCGCCATCCCTCCCCGCGCTGATTTGCCATCCCTGCAGTCGTGCCGGCGTGTTTGTGGCATTGCACTGCAAGCCAGATGCCCACAGTGATCCAGATGAATAACGACTCCCTCTGGCTCTCCGGAAAGCACAAGCTGTAACCCACGTTGCTTTGAGTGATGTAGGGTATGGCACATCTCCCAAACGCGCGTGTCTCAGCCCCGCTGAGAAGACCGAGGACCGTGGTATGAGGATGAAAGGGGCAGTGACAGTCGGTGGAGGGGGACTGGCTGAGCAGCCTCCCAAAGCGACGGGGTGGCGTAATGTACCCAGCGGCCGGCTAGCGGGGAGGCTGCAGCCCTGAGCTGCTGCTCGCTCATCCTACTGAGTCATCGCATGACTTCAGATAAGCCATGTGCTTAATCGTGCCTCAGCCTGCCATCTGCAAATCAGTGATAACAAAACTGAAATAATTCAGAAGAATGCAGCAAGGCTTAATTGTGGTTTGTAATATGTTTGGGGCTCCTTACATGCTGCGGTAGTGCAGCGTTTAAGGTATCGTTGTTACGGAGCGCCTTGCTCGTAGTGCCGTCTTCCTTTAATGTTCTCTGCAAACTCGTCCTCTTCCTACTTTCATTATCAGTGCTCGGCTTTGGTGTCATTGTGTTGCTTGGACACCTTCTAATTTAAATTTCATATTTTGATTCCTGGGTGATAACTTCAAACACCAATTTTCTTCTGCTACGCTATACAGCCTTTTTCTCATTTTAATGAAACCTAGCAACCATAATGTAAATTGGAAATAACTACAGCCCATTAGACTATTGAAATCCCTGAAGATTTGAATTATTCACTATTAACAGAACTTGTATAATTATAGGTTAAGATATCACTTAGGCATTTAGCATACATCAGCTCCACTGTTAATTTTTAGCTCTTGATCTGTATTAGTAACCTCAGCTTGCTAAATTAAAGGATATGCCTCCAATTAGCCTAAATTTAACATTCAAGAACACATCTCTGGTGGGATGATGCTTATAAGTTTAGAACATCCAGGCAATTTCAGCTGAGCTACTGAGGCTCTATCACAAGTGGAAGAGAAAATATTTTTTTATAAACATTCCATGACTTTCACAGGGGCGGAAGCAAAAGGACAAAGCAGCATTTTGCAGAAGGCCCAAAGCCAAAAAGGTCACAGGTGCGGTGGTGCTCTGTCTCTGTAGGAACCCAAAAAAACCCTGGAGCCAGGGCAAAAGCAGTTGGGTCATTGAATGAGACCCCCAGAAACCAAAATACTGAGTCCAGAGCTCTCTGCTTCAGGCAACAAAAAAATGCTGAGATACATTTGAAGAGAACAAGCTGATACAGTTAAGCAAAAACCTCACAAAACCACACCACAAAACAACCACCAACAAAAAAATCTTACTTTCCCAAAGAACCTTGCCGGTGTTTAACATAGCAGGCGTGGGTAGGACACTTCTGTTGGTAGGCAGCACATGTTAGGCATGTACTACCATGCAGAAAATCAGGGCACCTGTGGGATGCGTGATCCTGTCAGAGTCTGGTGACTTATAAAGAACATTCTTCACAAGACAAGTTTTGGAGTTAAACAGTGCAGATCCCTCATTCGAAGCTGAGCTCCTCCTCAGGGCTGTCCCCAGGAATTTAAAAAGTTAGTGACTTTCTTGAGCATCGTCTTTCTAATAAAATGACCAGAAAAGTTAGTGTGACAGATACTTAAAATTTCATACACTCATCCATTAAAATATGAGTGCTTCCCAAGCAGAATAAACTTTAATTGGCCAGCTAGTGAACTCAACAACAGGCTTCCAGCAACCACTGGGCAGTTTTAACTCTTTCCTGGGCATCAGAAGTACTGCTGCAGTTCCTTTGAGAAAAACTCAGTGTTTGTCTTTCTTCTGAGAGCAGCAAGCTGATTTTATGTTTGCTAAAGTATATTTTAGCTCTTCTGTTTTCTCTCCTATTTCACTAGGAAGAAAAGATTCCCAGGAATCATCTGAATATTTTTTATACTGTTGATACCTGCCTTAGATGATTAGCTCACTCTGCATAATCCTAGGTAATCCCACGTCCACCTGTGGCAAGCCCTTTTAAAAGATGTAGCTAGGAAATGGTTTCGCTTTTGTGCAGATGGCTATGAGTCCATTCCCACATGCTGGTCAGAAGTTGGGCTGTAAACTTAAAGCTTTTTGGTCTTGGCCAACACTGGGAAAAGATGCAGCTTTTGACAGTGTCCTCTCATATATGCATAAAGTCAACAAAAGAAATTTCAGTAAACGTCAGTAAGCTTGTTTAATGGAGAGAAATGCTCTACACTTGGTAGCCACATAATTGTGTCATAAGCATAATTCAAGAGACGGTTGCTAATATTGCTGAGTGTCTTCATAGGAAAGCTTTGGGTGGTAAGAAATCCTCTCACTGGGAAATCTTCTTATAAACTTATAATGGCAACCATTACAGAGAAGGGAGAAAGCACTAAACTGGAAAATGCTATTAGAAATTGTAGTAGAATCCAAATTATTCAAAGCTTAGACATGACTCTCATACAGCAAAGCTTGTTGCAAAGTATGGATTTTGTTGGAAACAATTGGAATCAAAAGATTACATGACTAATGCCTGACTTTGTTGTACACAGAACAAATAAAAGAAAGAAGAACAATTTCAGTTCCCAGCACACTGAGGATTTTTCCAGTTTTCTTTCATCTCGGAGATTGAACTCTGCTGTATAAAGCCTTTCCTCATGTAAAACAGTCACCGTAGTGTGTGTATCTTTGTAGTTAGACCTCCAAAAATATGTAGGTGCCTCACTCTTAAACAGTTGCTTCTTGTGATGCCAAATTCCAAACCTGTGATGCCCATAGTCACCCTAAGAGCCTCTGATTAGTAAATCCTAGCTTTGTTACATCCTCCACCTGCTTGCAGTCCCGTTTCTGAGCATGTCCAGAGATGTTTCAGCACAGGCAGTACTAGTACCCAAACGTCTAAATTTCCTGAGGATCCATGAATTTATCATTCCTTTGTCTGTATTGCTTGCCCCTGATGCCAGGATTATTTGTGTCCTACATTAAGAAGATGCTGTCTAATATAAAATCCATTAGCAGCTCTGAGAGTAGGGACCAAAGCTTAGGTGCCCTACTGCATGGCAGGTTGCCCTAACCTCTTGTCTAAGCCCCACCACTGCAGCCGGGCTGCCTAAAGCCCGTCTTTTCTAGCAAGTGGAAATGTTGCGCTCTTTCTCAGATTGTGTCATAGGTTGGGGAATACAGCATGCCCTGGACAATGTTATCTTGATCCCAAATCCCATTTCCTGGGTGCACGCTTTAGTTGATAGGTCGTTCTGCAGAACGGCCCTGTTTTGAGTTGGGTAGATGGACCCAGTGATCCCCAGATCCTGTCCAGCTTCCACTGCGCTTGGTACACCTCTGCATAGTACCACCTACAGACTAATTCAAGGCAGCTCCCTGATAAGCATACGGAATTTTTTTGTCATTCTTTGGAGCATGCTTATTCTACTCGTTGGTTGTAAAAGATGTCTGTATGTTTGTCTCTGGTGCTTTGAATCACCCTACATGGGCACGGACCAACTTAGCCCTTGCCATGCCTCAGTAGAGCTGTGTAAGTCAGCAATCTGGCTTCATCCTCTGCCTCTCCTTGTTTGACTCTGAACCCTTGCAGATTTCTCTTTAAAGCTGTGAAATGTTTGAGGAGTTTGGATTTCTCTCATCTACTCTGCAATTTTACCTTTAATTACTTAGAACAAAGACTTTTCCCACTCTAATTAAATGCCTTTTACCTCAAGTGTTGACTATCTGTGTCTTTGCATGATCATTTACTTAAAGAATTTAAAAGCGTTTTCCCTTGCACGCTCCAGGTGACCTGCTAGTGACACCAGTCATGCATTTAGCTCTTTTATCTCATTAAACCTGTCGATTTCCAAAGTATTAATGGACTGTGATCTTACTGATTTCTCTATTTTTTTTTCTTGTCCTTTTCAACCAAATACCAGAAAAAGGGCAAAATAGGTGTTTCCATGTCCGATTTGCATTTTTATATGTGGGCGGAGAGTGGAAGGGATAAACGTAGAGCTCATTAAAATAGCGATGGCAGCAGTCAGAAGTAGGCGGGTACTGTGCAAGCTCTGCCGCCCAGACGCTGTAATCCTTTAAATTTGACCTTCTGCCCACAGCCTTCCTGCAGGCATAAGGTCCTTCCCTATGCGACCACTGTGAATTGGAAGAACGAGGTAATCTATCACCAACCCGAGCTGGTAACGCATCCTGACACAGCGTCACACAGACGCAGTCCAGCCACGCCAGCCTGGTCTCAGATGAGCAAAAAAGTTTCCCGTGGCTGGTCATGGCAGGCAGAGCCAGCAGCCGAACCACGCGAAGGAGAACCTGCCCTGTGCAGGGCGCAGCCCGCCCCGTGCCCAGTTAGCTCTCACCCTGCTTTCTTAAATCCCTTTTGTCCCAGCTGTACACACTCACTGATCATAAAGGAGGTTAGAGCTGGCACACGTCACACGGGGAAGTGAGAGTAGTCGTCGTACGAATGTGTAAGTAAAAGTAGGACAAGGACTAATTTTTTGCCTTTTTTGTACTTCCCAGGGCGTTGCTTTTCTCATTATGCCACCCCCTGCTAGCGGGTGAATTGCGTCGCTTCGATCGTTCGCTACAGCAGCAGGCCAGAGTCTCCCTCTCCGACGGGCTGGCGTCCTGCTGCTGGCTTCTGATCCGGGAGAGAGTCAGACCCAGTGTGTGGCTGGGGAAGGGGAGGCTTTGGAAGACAAATTATACTTCGTTGAGTGGTTAGAAGGCATACTGACTTAAATAAGCACCTAGCTCCTGTTTACACTTGAAAGTTTTGTCATGCTGGTGTGGTTATGCCAGTAAACTCCTCCTACATAATTAGAGTGCTTTTTGCCTGCAAAATGCATTCCAGTTTGGCAAGCGATATAAACCATAAAATCAAACCCACTTTCTTTTTGCTGGTATAATTGTGCCTACGCTAGGGCTTTTGTTGAAGTTGTTATGTCATAAAAATCACCCTACAGAACACAAAGCCTTGAAGTGTAAACCAAAATCTTAAACCTTGTCTACCCAGCCAGATGTTACTGCACTTCAATACAGTTATGGAAAATCAAGGTAGATTTGTTAGAATGTGCTGACCACAACTGAACAGTCAGCAGAGACAAAGTCAAATCCCATTCAGCAGTATATTAACTAGCCATGTAGCCCTTGTGGTATAATCTAATTCGATTTTTGCATAGCTGTGGTTGAACAGGGACCATTCACTCTGCCTTAAATTATATGACAGATTAAGAGAGCCAGGGTGAAGTTTGCTTTATTTCAACTTATTTTTTACTACCTTTAACCTACGCATTTCTTCTGATATAGATTACTTTGGTTTTTATTTAAGTTAAGGGTCTTAAGAGTAATTTTTCCTTTTAGGATTTTCATATTTGTTTTCCATTTTTTGATACCATGAGCTGTAAACATATCTAAGATACCAGCGAGAAAAAAGAAGTCTGTCACTTTGATGACTACTCCAATGGATCTTTAAATGTAGACTCCCTAAATATTTTTTGAATCATTTTAAATTAAAATATTTGCAAGCATTAACATATATTATCAATACAAATTACATTAATGTATCTTCTTAGCTGAGTATCACTTTCTAAAGGATGTCATTAGCCACACTAAGATTAGTTTTCCCCAGTAGACCATAATTCAGTCTTGCGTTTCTAATAGCCTACCGCATTTTAATTATTTTTCTTCCACATGAGTGTTGCTAGGTTTCCTCAAAAATGCAAATGCTGCCCTTCAGAAAACAATAACACAAGTTTTAAAATTGGCAAGGCTAGGACCTGAAGAAGTCACGGAAAGTTGCTTATTAGATCACTCAGAAAAACAATGCTATCTTACATGTACAATGCGAGTTTCACCTCCTGCAAATCCAAAGTCCGTCTGCTAGTCAAGGTCTGGAACCAGATTTCCCCTGGAATCAGTCACAGCTTGTTACTGAATTCAGATGGAGCAGCTTTAGGCCTGTACGAAATAAAGGAGAAACCTCATTTCTCTCTGAGTTGGAACTAATTCTGCAGTGTGATGTGGACCTGTTCAGTTGGCTCTGCTCATTGTACAGACTTTGAGAACGTCCATCATCATGGTTTCAGTACTAGCTAAAAGTGTGATAGCTGAACGGCTTGGTAGCAACAACCAAAGCAGTAAATGCAGAACGCTGTGTCTTGATTATGGAAAATACCAGGGGATTTCTGCTTGCCACAGGTGGGTTCTGTGCCTCGACCCAGGCGGGTACTATCGCTCGTCTCACATTTGTACAGTGCCTGGCAAAGAGAGTGTAGTGTGTTACGTGGCCTCTGGAGGACCTTACATGAAAATAATCCTCAGAGAGATCACCTCCACCACCGCGGAAAGCTACAAAAAAGACAAACTTATAGGCCAAACCAGGGACCTGATGTGCAGTGGAGCCTTGGAACGTGCTTTCGATCATGGGATACGCAGTAGATGCAGTGGCTGAGGTTTTCAGAGAACCAGGAGAGGTCAGACACTTTGATATATTTTAGTATTGTTTTTTGACTATAGGAACAGTAAAGGATTAGTGGCTGCTATTCCACTTCAGGCCGCAGAGCCTCATATTAAAATAATGAAATTCTTGCTTCACTACTCAAGCAAACAGACCCAAGAGCATTTTTCTAAAAACAAACAAAAGTGATGCAAATGCAATTTTAATGCTGGCACTCAGCCTACACGTGTACTGCGCCCATCGCTTTTGCTTTGGTGGCAGGCTGGAGGTGGAATGTATATAGACCTACACAGCCGTTTAAGGTCAATCCTGGCAGGTTAACAGTAGGGTTTTCTCCAACCATCTATTTACCATCCATCAGTGTCATCAACATCACCACAGGAGAGTATAATCTCCTCTTTGCTTAAGTGTTTGTTGTTATCCTCTGCAGCACCAATTGATTTCCCAGTAGAGATAGTAATAAATAACCCTCACAGCAGTGATAGAATGCACCTGCAATTTTCCAAGGGAGGACATGAAGAATGATGCTTGTGAAAAGCAGAAACTTTATTCTTCAAAGAATACTGTGTAATTTTGGTAAATAGCCTTAAAAAGGACAATTTAGGTGAAGTGGGAACTCAGCAATTCAGAGGATTCGTTAGTGGTTACGTATCTTTTACCTCCAGGCTACTGCGTGAGTCCAGACCAGGTTAGTAGTGACTGAAAGGTGTTACTACCGGGCAGCCAGGGGGAGGAGAGGTGGTGGTGCTTCCCTCTCGGGTTTCCCATGAGCTGCTGACCACCACACAAACACCCAGGACCGAGCAACGTGCACAGATTAATCACCTCTCTCAGCTCTCATCTGGGAATAATCCCTTTTGATCGGGGTGGAGAAGCAATTGCCCTGCACGGGAAGCTAGCCGTGCCATTGCCCGTTCTGTACCTATTGTATGAAAAACGAGCACAGGCAGACCTGCAGCCAGTCCAAATTGTCAGAGTTTGGGTCATTGATTTCAGAGTAATTACCATCATTTATGCTGTGGAGAAGTCGACCCAGCAGGGTTTATATGCATTGATGTCAGCCTGAAGAGTTTTATGAGCACTGCATATATTTCTCAAAGATGGCTATTGTAGGTTAATTGTCCCATCTTTTAAAGTTACAAAATTCACTTCTCAAATGAATTGCATTGGATTTTTTCCATTCTCTTACTATACCAGATTTCAAATTTCCACATTAATTTTACAGCACATAGGAGCAAAACACATAGGTTTAGGTTTTTTATAGTGCCTTATGGCATTTCTTGCTGGAAAAGTAGTTTTAAAGTTGGGAGTGTTTTCTCTTTTTTTCTGTGCATGCATTCATAAATCCAATCTTGAATTCTAATATTTTTGTCTTCAACTGTTGGTAGATATGAACAGGACGTACTGCAGTACTCACAGAATTCCCATTTTACTGCACTTTATAACTTGCCTCTATAGATCACATAACCTGTTCTCTGTATGCAGGTGTATGGTATCTTTCCCAAACAAATGACATACCAGATGTTAATTGTATTAAAGTCTAAGACAAAAACCTAAGAAAAAGTACACCCATCGTTACAGATTACAAGGCACGGACAGAACAATTGTTTTTTAACTATCTTGAAGGAAGAAGCACAGTTGCAATCTTGTTGCATAATAAAAGCCATTTCTACTGTTCCATGGCACATGAACAGCAACAAACAGACTTTGTGATTAATGAAATTAACTAATTAAAACCTTCACCACCCTGATTTGAGTATTTAGTCAGTCAAAGCAGCTGTTTACTTCCCATATAACAAAGCAACAGGGGTTACTATAAGTAATTAGAAGTAATAGTAAATCATTTGGAGAGTATGGGCTTTACAAATGTTTCTTGAATGTTTGAACAATAGATTAAAACTCCTCCAAATGTGAATAAACCTCAGTTTCCCTGCCCTCAGCTTCTGGGCGCGAGCCGTAATGCCCCAGTGGTTCAGCTCTGCTCCGGTGTGCGTGAGAGGAGGGGACACCAAACCCGCGTGACCGGGGCTGCCGGCCAAACTCCCTGCTTGCGGCACACCTCTGAAGCACACGGGGGTGTTTTCAGCGCTGTAGGGCACCCAAAGACAAGCTGGGGGAAGAGCCTGGGCAAGCAGAGGAGAACGTGGAGTGACGACAGAGACCTGACGTGTCCCAGGACTCAAGGCTGGCTCATAGTCCGCACTGTGATTGACCTGAACAGCACGAGTCAGCGTGGCAAACAGCGGCACGCCTGCCTTTTGGTATCCTTAATCAAGATGATTCAGCACCCCTTTTCCATCTCTGCAGCTGCCATTACTATTTCATAGTAATGTGGTGCCACACATCTTTTCACCTGCATAGAACCTTTAACACAAAAAGCATACAAAATAAACCCCCAAAGCATCTCATCCTAGCCTCAGCGGTAAGCAGTTTCTCATCATATACTTGGTAGGTTTTCAGCAAAGAAGTGTTTCTTCGGGGGAGAGGTACGGGGACCTATTGATCTACTGTTTTCAACGTCAACTAATCTGACTGATCACACTTAACCTCCCAAAAGCTTCTCCATTGCTGACTACCCTACTTTTCCAGTAGCTTAGCAGCCTGGACTCCTGATGGGGCATTTACTCAAGAAATGTCTAGCTTTTCCAAGTAGCGTTTTCTCTTGTAAACACCCATCTTGCCTGTGAGAAATTCCATGCTCATTAGCAACTCTGGCTTCACAGTGGACGAAATATATGCTGTGCGTACTTAAAGAAGATTTGGTGCTCTTGACTGGAGTTGTGAATAAAATTGGCTGAAACACAGAACTGACTTTGGCTTCAAAAGGAAGAAAGTTCACTCAAGTAAAAGTTTGATGACTATAATGCAGGGGAAAGTAAATTTTGCCTGGGTTGAATTTCAGCTTGGAAGAAAGGCAAATCAAAAACATGTGTAGGCTTGAAGACTAATTCTATAAACTAAGAGAAGCTACTTGATCAGATAAGCTTTTGCATTAATTTTTTATCCAGTCTCATTCAAAAGAAGTTGGTTTCTTTGGTGCCAACAGATTGTGTTAAGATTAGTTCTGAACCCCTGGAGAAAGTTGTTGCGGTCGGCTGCCTCTGTTTCTGAGCCACGACTGAACCCGCAGTGAGGAGGACAAAAGAGGGATTTTGCGGCACAGCAGCACGCGAGTGAAGAGCCTACAATTCTGTGAGGGGACTGAGACACGGGCAGGTCCCGGGAGAAGCGAAGGCAGCTCCAGTTGCCTGTCAGGGGAGGTCAGAGGCGGAGGAAGAGCACGTCTTTCTTTCAAGGTTTGGTGTGAACAGCAGAACCTTACAGCCAGCTGGCCGAACGCCTAGTGCAGGGAGCTTCTCTTCCAGAAAACAGCATCCTAGCTGCGGCCTTACCATAAGGAATATGTGAAAAAATAACAGGAATAGGGAGCAACATACATGGGGATTAATGAGGGAGAGCTGGGATATAATTCTGATTAGCCTGTCGCTTTATTCTCATCTTGCCTTTCCTAAAGTTCTCCACTGTTTTTCCCTCTCCCCCTCTCTCATTCCCATTGTGCTTGAGAAAGCATTCCTCTCCACGGACTTCCGTGGGCTTTGGCTCAAACCCTGCGATACGTTTATAGTTCATCACTTTTTTAAACATACTTGTTTCACAACCTTTGTGCCATGTTTTGCTTGTTCAGATGAAACAATGACAAAGTTTGATTGTTTGGTCTAATTCAAAGGAAGGGCTATACTCCACCCTTGTCACAACTAGCATGCCAGCTTAGCTTTGGAGTCTTTAGAAAGCTGGCTTCCTCTAAGCACAGGTTTTCACTGCTGTTATGAGGCTAGATGTAAATACAATGAAGTGCTTGCTCCTAGAGAGAATAGTGATCACAGAAATACAGTGAATTTTTTACTTTCTCTGGAAACTGTCTCTGAAAAAAAAATATATAGAACCTGATGTGACTGATTTAGCATTATTTTATAGGAATATATGGATTCTGAATGATGGCTCACTTCTAAGAATGTTTACTTTTTGAATAGTAATCACAGTATTGCTACCACTATTAATCCAGGCAAAGGAAGCTTGTGGCTCACAGTCCCTTGCCCACGTGAGTCCTCACCCCAGGACACTGAAAGCATTTGCTGAGTTTCAATTTATGGCTCACCAAAGCCCCTTCAACTTTCAGCCAGGAGAAGGGTTTTTATTTCCTCCTGATTTAACCTAATAAGTAACCATAAAGAAGCAAAGAGGGAGGAAGAATAGCTCAGAATAAGCTTCTCTGCAGCAAACACTCAAAAATTCTTAAGAGACCATGCCAGGCTTACTGGTCTGGAGATAAAGTTGGCATAAAGAAACAATAAGCATTTCAGTGTGGTGAGCAGTGAAGTTAAAAATATGCATCAAAGAACCTTGCCCATTTGCCTATACAGGCCAGTCTAGCCTCAAACCCGTGAGTCTGAAGAAGATTTGAGGTTGCAGTGGATAATGAGTCCCTGAGCTGGTGCTTTGGACAAAGACATTTAATCAACCCTTAAATTAGAAAAATGCCACTTTTTTTCCCAATCACTACTAAAATTCTGTACACACCTTTAGAAACCAGAATTGCCTGAATCTCAGAGAAAGTAAGCGCCCACAACTGTTAACATCTTTGCTGTTCCTGTAGCTCTGCCAAGGGAACCTCGCCAGCAGAGGAGTTAGGGAAGGCCCCAGCTCAGTAGTTCTCAAGGTAGGAATATAGTAAATATATGGGCACTTTGATACCCCTTCTTACTTTCCTGCCCCCTTCCTTTTCTTATTGGCTTTGGCATCAAAAAGCGTCAAAACCCCGTAAAGCTTGTTACCTTGGACTTCAGAATAAAATGCATCCAGCTGCCATGAACCCCAAGGGGAGAGAGGTGTCATTCCCTCCCCAGTGACAACACTCTTAGAGCAGGATTCTCTAGGACATCGCCAGAAACACAAACCCACGCAACAGCGAGGACCCCACACTGCGGGTAGGTTCAGCAAGCAGGGAAACACGGCAGCGACAAGCGATTCTCGTGCCTCTAACAGCTCCTCCTGACTGCGTCCGCACATCTGTCGCGCCGTCTCTCTCTTTATATTTGCAAGCAGCTTTGTAAATATCTGGGCCACTAAGCAGATTTTCTCTTCAAAACCTGTGGCCCATATTCTTAAGAACACATTATGGTCCCTAAAAGGACAGAGAGGACTGTTCTGCGTGCATGTGTTTATGCGTTTGTTTAAAAAGCAGAGCTGATCAACTAAATTATGACACCTTGGCATAAGAATCAATGGAAATCTGCCTGAATAAGAGCAAAAGAACCAACAGATTTCTTGGTTTTCTGACCAGTAGCTGCCCTGCTACTGCAACACACCTTATGTTGGTTAATTCTGTCAAAAGTGTGAATAGTACAAGTTAGGGGGTCAGGCCCAGAAGCCAGCAGCTATGCCTCCTGTTACTGAAGCTTTTTAATTGTTCAGCCGTACACAGGAGAAAAAAAGATGTAGTTAAGCATTTCCAAACCCTACTCTTCATATTGGCTCCTGGTTTTCTGAACGTCATCTTTTTATGTTAGAACATAGTCCGAAACAGTAGGAGACTGCACAGTGGGGTATCACATACAGGGGTGCTTAATGAAAGGAACGGCTAGTGGGTTTGGAAAGACAAGTTAGGTATTTCACTTTGATTGAGAACATCCTGCGGATGTTGGAGCAGAAGGATTTCTTATATTGACAGCGCAGGCTGAGAGCCTGCTCACCCAGTTCTGTTCCCTGTCCTTAGCTAGCAAGTCCTAGCCTCACCTTGGGCAGACCAATTACCTCCTGGTTACATTTAGGAAAATCAGGTGAATGGCTTTCCAAGGCTTTTTTTTTTTTTTTGAGAATTCTTCATGATGTGAAAGGATTAGATCAGGATTAATGACATTTCTAATTCTTGTTCAGTCACAGGTTGTTTCTGCCTATGCAGGAATTACCTGGTTAAATTGCACAACGTAAGCAGGAGTTCAGTGCAGATGATCATAACAGCACCTGCTGGACTTAATATCCACGAATGAACTCACAAGAGGGGATAAATATAGCAGGACAGCTCATGGGATTACCAATTCCAGCTCCTGTGCCTTCTTTTCTAAACATTTTGTGAAGCATCTCCCAAACCAGAGCAGTTTACAGCCCACGTTGCATCCGTGACAGACTACACCATCGATACATTGCTGCTTGGGTACAGGGCACTGAAAGGCAGCAAAAGGGGCCACATAACTTCATTATTCAAGAATATCTGCATTTGGGACAAGAATGGAAGGATAAGCAAATCTTCAAGATGGAAGCTGAAAATCAAGGGGATGACAACTGACATTTCCTGCCCCTATACAGTAACTGTGTAAGTAGCAGACGTTTGGGACTTCTTGCGCTTTTTCTTTTTTGCTTTTAAGCCTCTGACGTTGACCGTTAGATGATGTCCAGATGAAAATCTTAAGAGAATAATGGTTCAATCCAGCAAGGCAAGCCCTACTTTTCAAAGTGGGATACATTAGGAGAGCGTATTGTCAGCAATGCAGAGTAGCCGACCTTGTCAATAGAAACTTTTTCCCCCAGTGTGGGCTTTAAGGCTCAACTGTCTGTCAAAAATAGATCACCCAGTGCTGACTTAAGGCAGTGGTAAAGCTTCCACTCGACTTCGGTGACTGGCACTGCTCTTATTCCATCCACCCAACACAACGAATCAGCTGACTGCATTTAGGAATTTGCTGTATGCCTGTCATTTATTAAGCTGTCATCTTGGGAAGAAACATTCTTGAAGAAGAATGACATAGTTCTTCCTTTATAATTTATTGTCCCAATAAAATTTATCACCCAACCTTCAGCTCCTAGAAAACTCCACAGAGGAAATAAAATTCTAAAGATTATCCATTCTGATCAGTGGCAAATGGAGTAAAAAAGTGAATCATTGCACAGGCCTGGATGAAAAACACAAATGACCTTGGCGTATCAATCAAACTTTAAAGATTCATCTTTCACAGCAGACATCAAGATGAGTAGTTGGAAAAGGTTGTATTGATTTGGAAGCACCCCCCATACTTCTAAGTATTTTTTGTTCTAATGTAGTTTGCAGTTGTTCCAGGAGGCAAGGAGTCATCTACCCAGGGCAGCTGTGATCTAAATAAGGGAGATGCAAAGTTCATAGAATCATAGAATATCCCGAGTTGAAAGAGACCCATAAGGATCATCAGCAGTGGCACGCCAATGACTGCTGTCACATGAGTGACAATGCAGAAAATCCAGTCCAGCATTTGCTTTGAGTTCAGCACACGTTAAAAAGCCAACTCCCAAAGAACTTTATGATACCAAGACATGATCTTGCATGGAATGGGGAGAGAACTCTCAAAAAACCCCCAGTGTTGGTCTTCAGACTCAGCACCATTCCACCACCACGGCAAAGGCAAAGAAAGTTTATGAAGAGTCTTAGGCCCGTGGGCAGAGCCATGGATGAATGTGAGGGTGGTTTGCCCTAAGCCCTGCCATCCATGAAGCTTGGTGCGGAGGAGCAGGTTTGCCAGGACCTAGGAGGCCCGTACGCCCCTTCCCGCGCTGTTAGCACTGCTTGGCGCGGCAGGCATGCTGCGTCACTCAGCGGGGAAGTGGCAGCACCACCGAGCAGCTTCTCCCATGGCTCCTTCAGGCAATGATATTCTTTACAATCACTGATGTGCAAAGCCCCATAACTCTTTCTGGTATGGATTTTACTATTTCATTCAAGAGTGAGGAAAGCAAGACATGGAAACTCAACAGCCTTAAAATTTATCAGTGCTTCACAGTGTGAGAGGGTTGTGAAGAAAAAAAAAAATAAATCAATGCCAGAAATTTGAAATCCCGCTACCTATTAGATCCAAGTCAACACCAGTGCTATAAGACAAAGCCGAAGGCTATTCAGCTGAGTGAACAGGGAATATAATTTTCAGGAGTCTTTAGAGGATATGCAGAAGTCAATAGCACCATCCTAACTTTGCCACTAATTTGCTGTGGTTAGGTCACTTAAACTCTCCATTCTCCCGTACTCCTGCCCATAAAGTGAAGACAATTCTAATGACTGCTCTTATTACAGAAATATCAGAGGATTTAATGAGCTAATGTTTTTCCAGCACTGGAAGTATGTAAAATACTTGGCAAGTGCTGAATGTTATCACCAGTCCCGGAGCAGTGGTGGATAGTGAGAGTGCCAGCACTTATAGCTATAGGAGCTAGGAAAAAGCTGATTCATCAGAGACAGAACCAAAACTGAAATAGGTTCAATCTTTACAAGCCAGTTATGGTATCACAACTGCATGTGCCAGCACTTGCTTAAAACCCCAGACACTGTGGAGTCACACGAGCTATTTGCTGCTTTTCACAATCAAGAAAGCCACTCCCTCATCTCCGCAAACACATCTCGCTGTTGCTCCTGCTGGTTCTTCACGCACAGCTTGCCATTATGTATTTTTAAATCTGTATGCCAGAGACAAGGAATTAGTTCAAATGTCTTATGGAGGAGAGATTTACAGACTTGGTTGATAAATGCTGTTCTTCAGCCTAGGCTGGTTTTCCACGGCAGATTAACAGATGAAAGCTACCAAAAATGATTATAAAGTACAAGGTAAGAAACTTGGGTAGTATAAGAGTAACTTCAGTTGGCCTATGATGACTTACACTTTGAGGATCTGGCCATAAACTAAGAGGAAGCTTGCCAACCGAGCTTTTCCTCCACAACTGTCGCTCTTACAGAAGCTAGTGCAATCCCAAGTAATTTCCTCTATTAAACCCTCTCTTCCAGCTCAGGAGTTCCTTCCTTTTACAGCAGCACTGGGGAAGTGTGCCCAACAGCATCAAACCCATCTGTAAAAGTAATTTAACTACCCAGATCCATGATTGGTATTTCAATTTGTATACCGGGTTTATAAAAGAAGCTTGAGACCCAGCTACAATTCATAAGGAAACACATTTTTCAAAGCCATCTGAGCTGACACGCTTACCAAAGAACACTGACTCACTGAAATCAAGACCCTTTTCAGCAATAAAAGCCATGGGGAACATAGGCTTTGCGTCTTGCCCAGGACGTCAGTGGGCTTCACTCAATGATGAGACACACACTGACCACCAGCAGCCTAAACTCACAGCACAGCAGGTACCAGTGGTTAGTCTTGTCCTTGTGGATCTCTTAAATGCGTTCAGAGTTTTGCTCATTTCATCAATTCCATTAAGATCAGACTATTCACATCAGTAAACATGCACATTTGGTCAAATCAGCTTTTATAGCAAGATGACGCCCTGCGCTGGAGTCTGCGAAGCAGCACTGCTACCAGAAGGTGCAGCTCTGTGCCATCAGCTGCTCTGTGCCTGCTCATCCATTTTACCAGGCAGCCTTTGCTCACCGTGCTCGTACCTGCACTCTAGTTTGAATTGATTGTGCAGCATTAATATCCGTGTGGCTGACATCTCTTATGTGGCTGCAGTGATTTAAAAAAAATTACAAGCATTAGTTGGAGAAAGGTGCAGTTGGTATGTTGGGGGTCTTTCCTTCCCTACACACACAGCTGATGCTTCCATCCACTGCACCTTGAGGGACACCATTTGCCTGCCCCAACACAAGTCCACTTTAACCCATCATACGTGCTTATGTTTTTGCATACCTCCTGCCTGCCACCTCCTTCACCTGGCCCTCTGCCTTCACCCCCAGTACAGGTGTGCACATAGACATTACCTTTCTTCTTGGTACCCCTGTCATAACACACAGGCCTGCAGTAAGGTGGGAAAGGATGGCAACTGTGATGGGAAAGTGCCCGAGACACAGACAGAAATAGATGCTAGTGCTCCTCTGCTGCCAGAACACAGCCTGCGTTCGTGGCTTGGGTCGTGGTCACCAAGGAGCCCAGCAGAACAATTTCTTTTTATTCTTATTACTCACTTCATTGTAGTATTTAATTTCATTGGGTTTATAGCTTCATAGAAAAATGTAGTGCTAAATATAGATGAGAAAAATTATGTAATATGTACAGAAAACATATGCTATAAGAACCTTTCAGCATCATTTCCAGGTACCATGTTTTTCTGATTATAAACCAACCTTTCCATATCCCCATCGGGCAGGGTGACATGACATAAGCCCAGCATAGTATTATCAAGGAACTGATCTGCTCCCATCTTTCCTGTCACCGGCTGTATGAGAGTCATTTACTTAAAAGCAACTTTGGAATACAAGTATCTTGACCTCAAGAACTTCGAGCCATCTCCAGGCAACCTCCTCACAGGATCAGGTGAGTATAGCCCCATTTCCACTACACATGAGGAATAATGTTATTTGATCTCAGTCTTTTTATCTTTTTTAATGCTTTTGTCTCTTTTGCCTACTTCTCCTGTTACCTGGTGTGCAATATGCTCCTTAAGAGATCCAGGGTGCATTGTCTGAGGGAGATAGCAATTAATTATTAAACCTGTCTCTATAACAGCCTTCCAGGTGTTGTGACAATCTGTAAGCTAAGCACTGATGTTTATCGCTGTAACACAGCGTTATTGCGTGAAACATGGCAGCCAAACTGCCGCACAAGCCTTTTTAAGGGTTTGGTTTGTTTGTTTTTTTCTTTTTTAGAATTGCCCTACAGTGCAAAAGCACCTTTTTCACAGAAAAAAATAGAATTGGTCTGTGGTTAAATCCTCCCTTTTGTCCCGTTCTGGGCAGGCACGTGTCACCATGCAAGACCTCACACTGATTTTAGTACTGCACTTATCACCTGTGCTGTGTAAGCAGTCAGGAGCCGTGAGCCAGGTTTAGATCCATTACCTGCCATTCCCAGGCCAGTTGATTTCTTGGAGGGTTACACGTGCCTGCATGTCATCCAGCTGCTTTTAAGGTTGTCCCTTGGAAGGGGAATGAGGTGGGCAAGGGCTGAGCATCTGCTGCTGGCAAAAAACCACCCAAAATGGTGCGGTAAGATTTTTGTGCCTTGCAGTTGTCAGATGAAGGTTTGGGGCTTACATGTCCTGAGATTCACAGACCAGAAGAGCGGGCAGCCTGAGAAGATGGCTAAAATCTGACTGTGCTACGTCAGTTTGGTGGATCCTGGTGATACAGCACCAGAGTTGCCTTTAGTTCCTAGCAGGAATGACTAAGAAAGCCCAAATGTCCTTTTGAGCCCTATCTTGCCACCATTTGAAATGAAACATGCAAAATTGGTGTATTAGGACAGAACAAGATTTTACAGTGCTGTGGTGGAGAAATCGATGGAGAAGCACCAAAACCAGCAGGATTATGGAAAGGTGCTGCCCTGAAAATAACTTCGTGGATGGGAAACATTCATTAGCACATTCTGGCTTTATTGCCATTATCATTATTATTATTTCATGATCTGTAGTAACACACCAAAAAATCCTCTCAGGCATCTAAAGTTATTGTCCTAATCCCCGTCCCATAAAAACACAAGTAATTCAGCAAGCGCTGCAACACAAGAGGCCAGGTTTCTTACGTCTTGTGCTCATGTGCAGGTACAAAGTGAGGCACTTTTTGGGCACTTATTAATGCATCTCCCTTATGAATTGTTTGGTGTCTAATCAGATGTGAATTTATCTGCGACCTTTCTTTCTGGGACATGACTTCAGGGTTCCTCTCTGCTCCAGCTAACTGCCTACTTGCACAAATCTTGCAGGAATTCAATTAGCTTTAAGCCCGCTCTCTATCAGCCAAATTAAATCAACCGGTGTATTCAGTAGTTAATCTGAGGACGTACAGAGCATGATCACCTAAGCCTCATTTCCTGAGGAAACCAGACTTGCAATTCTTAAGAGCTAATTACTTGCAATGGATGCACGAAATAAATGTGAAGATAGGAAGAGAAGATGATGGCAGAAAGGCTGAAGATGGGTAATAAGAAACAAGCATACTGTCGTGAAAGAAAATGAACTTTCTTGAATGTCTGTGTGATGGGAGACATCTAGGCTCTTGCCATCCTTCGTGGGTGCATACTGGTGGTTTGGATGGAAAGAAAACCTGAATTAAAAGAAACAAGCTAACTCTGTGGCATGTTTTGGCTGATGTGGGTCTAGTGAGAAGCAGCAGACTATAGGGGCTGGTGGCAGGATATATAGATACAATGACAAAGAAAGGCAGGAGAGAGTACAAGGGAATACCAGGTTCTATGGAGCTAGCATTACTCACCAGTTCCATCATTTTATGTATCCACAAGAAAACATCAAGTTTTACATTTGGCCATTTGGAGACAAGCCTGGAATAGATAAATGTGAGAGTTATTAGCTGAAACTGTGATGAATCGGACATATGCTCTGCCTTTAGAAAGCCTTCTGCACTTCTTCCTCTACCTGCATCAAGAGCAGGAGATGACACCCTCATCAGATCTCTCTATGTTCCAGCTCTCTGCTGGCAGAGGTACCTTGTTCCAGGAGGTTTTTTCCACTGGCTAACCCTGGTGCGTTAAGGTCTATGAAGGCTTTAAAGCTACTTACAGATTGCAAAGTGACCTTTTTTAGACTTCAGACTCTGAGACTGACTCATGCGAACTGAGAGACCCTGAACAGAGAGCAAATTCTCTTTCATATTTCTAAACTGTCACACAGTCATTAGTTATAAATAATGTCACATGGCTTGCAGAATAGATATCTAACCAATTTAAGAATACTCAATGCTGGTGATAAGCTTTTTATCTTTAAAATATTTTGGGTCTCAGCCAGTGTCTTCAGCCCTGGACCTCAAGACCACCTATGGGAGGGAAGGAGAAAGGTAAATAGCTTATGTTATACTCTTAAATGTAAAGACAATGAACAGGGTAAGCCCAACAGATCTTGGACAAGAACCCAGGAGGAATGAGGATGGACTTGTGCACGCAGCAGCCATTGTGGTTGCAGTGCTTTGCAGAAGCAACGAAGCACTTTTGCTTGCCAGCTGCTGGTTGCCAGACACTGGGCAGGAATATTTACCCAGGATCACTCCCTGCAATTTCCATCCTTACCATCTGGCCCACAGCTCCCCTCCCAGCCCCTGGGAAAGGCAAGACTGGGAGCAGAGCAGGTCCCCGCTCTTCCCAGCTGAGCCCTGGCTGATCGGCACACAAGTCTGCAAGGCGGGCAAGGGGTACGTAGCTTGGCTCTGTGTGAACACAGCATGATTCCCTTTCTCCTCACCCAGTTCACTAAACTCACATTTCCTACACCTCTGCTGCTGCTCAGGCTAAACCATCCTCGTTGTAATGGCTGAGTTTGTTTGCTTTCTTTCGGGATGTTTATTTAATCTCTCTTCACTAATGAGTCAGGCTTTTTCTGTGATCCACAAGACATCAATATGGCATGCGCTCAGGGACCTGAAGCAGGTATGCTAAGCACTGTGTATTTCAAACAGCAAGTGTTTTGCTAACAACAACTACTAAACAAGCTGGGGAGCAGCCTGATCTTCCAGAGTCAAAGCAAGATCAAAGCATGCAAAGGTTAATTGGCAAAAGGCCACAGGAACCATTCTGCAGTGGGAATTTATGCTTTACAAGCGTACCAGTAAAAGACTGCCTTAATCGCTAGATTACGCTAAGTACTTGCAAATTTTAATACAATAAACCACTATTTTTTTTCTACTTTAGCAGAAAAAACCTTCCTCTCTTAAATATAGAAACACACAATCAGATTCCCATAAAAGGCTTTCCCCCTCCCACAGGAAAAGCATTAATATTATAAATACCAGCACAGATATCTCTGAGCAGTAGGTGCAGGAGGATGGAGGATAGGTAGGACAAATTCACCTCTTCTTGCCCTCCCCTCTTCTGTTTCGTGCTTCCCATAACTGTTGGCCTGGAGCCACTTGCCCCATTCCCCTGTGCTGCCCTGTGGGTTATTCCCTCCTCTTCCCGTGAGGAAAGAGATATTGCCCTGTGCTGACTCACAGCTTGGAGACCCTGGAGTTGTCCTCTGAGCACAGAAATCCCCTGATACCACACCATCACCCCCCAGTAGCCCTGTGTACCTCACTTGCCAAAATTGAGGAGCCCCCCAACTGCATGTCCCCAGTGCCATGGACACACCACCCAGAGGGTCCCTCCGCAGCCAGGGGAAGCTACTGCGGGAGCGAGACAGTGAGTCTGGCTCAAAGCCTGCTGAAAATGGTGTGTTAAATATTCTGTTGTGCGCTTAAACGGTATTTATAGACACCATCAATCACACAGGTCCTAGATGCATTAAACTGAGATTCGTTTAAAGACCAGTGTTCTTCCAGACTCCTAAAAACAGCTCGGCAAAATGAAATCATTATAGCCCTCACCTAAATCTCATGGATTCAAGCAAGCCTCTGATGCTCAGCAGGGCTTGGCTTACGCCCAGCCCCAGCCCCGCTGCTGCTATCCATCGCAGAGGTGGGCAGAGGCGACGGGGAGCAAGCTCAGATCGGCCTTGTGGTTTACAAGGGGCAGGTCTCGCACTACCCTTACCTTCAGAAAAAGTTCAAGATTCCATGGAGCAACACCAGTACAGAACTAGCAAAGAATAAGCTAGAACCAGCCTCAAAACTTGCAGAAGGGGTAAAAGAAAAATCAAAACAGAGCACAGAGACACAGCCCCATCTTCAAGCCCAAGTGAACAACCGACCTCTGGCACCGCTTTTAAACCCTGACCGCCCTGTGGCTCTGACCGTAATTGGGCCCGGCTGGGCTGCCCTGCCTGCCTCCCGCCGGGAGGGAGCCCGGAGCACCAAGCGGAAAACATATGTGAGCTGCAGACCTTGCTAAACAAGCCATAAGCGGCACTTTTCATTCCTGATGTGGTGGCATTTTTAGACAGCGCTGGAGTGTTTGCAGGAGTGCAGTTTCTAGGGTGAATGCATGCGGTTTTGGTCATCTGAATGCGATTTCTGCAGCTGTAGCTGCGGATGTGCCATGGCCTAGGGCACAGGGGCAGCAGCAGGCGTTACTGGTATGCCAACCGTGCTGCGGGCACAGCACCTCAGCAGCCAGCGGGTGTAGGTAGTGTTATCCTGATCTCGACACTTTAGCCTAAAATGAGTTATTTAACCTCTTGAGTTTGGGTTTCCCTGGCTACCCATGTTTTTGTTTGCACTTAGCAGCGATGCTCGCAAAAGTAAGGCAGTACTTACAAGCCTTTCTCAAGAAAACAGCGCTTTACATTCTGAGCTTTACTAGAGCAACAGTGCTAGAAGCAGAAATGGGGCATAAGTTAGTGTGACTCCTTGCAGGAATGCTGCTGCTTGTTGCCTGCATAGCTAACCTAACCAACCTACAAGGCCAGAGGAATATTAAGCACCACGTAGTCTACTGATTTGCTTATATATGCAAAACCTCCACTGCAAATTTAAGCAATGTCTATGCCTATCGTGCAACAGAGTAAACCATGGCACGGCTTGCTTTTTCCTCATTACTGTAATTAGGTTCCATCTCTCCCCCCCTCTATTTTTTTTTTTTTATGTGTGTGTGTGTTGACTTCCTCAGAAAGTCAAACCTCAGGCAGCTCTCTTCTACAAACAAATCCAATTAGTTAAGATTGTGGACAGATTAAAGTTTAAGACACCGCACAGATGCCTGGATGGAAATCCTTTAGGTTAGTTAGTTCTTATTCAAAAACACACAAATAGAATGGGGAACAGCAGCACATTGAACCTGGGGACTGGCGGGTGGAGAATTAAAGGTCCCTCCTTTATTATCACCCTTGGAAAAGGGAGGGCCAGATAAGCCAGGATATAACCTATTATGCGCAAGGACAGGTATGTAGGTCACTGTGTTGTATGGAAAGACATAGAGCAGAACCTGAGCAGCAACCTGCATGCAGTGGCCCAGGTCAACGAAGAAACTGGGGACACCTTTAAGAAGGCTCTGGCCATGGATCAGGGAACAGCAAGAGGCCCCCAGTGCAAAGGAAAACACTGTGCCCAGCTTTCTTCCTCCTCTGGATGGACAGATGGCCATCGTCACTGCTGTCAGGAGGTAGCTGATAAAAAAACCTTTGATGAAGAATTCATAGGATTTTGTAGGGCCAAAAAGAGGGAAGGCAAACAGATGCAGGGGGTATGCAGACAGCTGCCTATACAACGTGAGTGATGACTGCTGCTTGGTCCCACTCTTCCTTGTGTTCTTTCATCCAGAAAAACAGTCAGAGGAAGGAGAAAGGAACAAAGATTTCTCTCCTAAGGCATAAAACACAAATGAGGCAGACAGCAGGGTGGATACAAAGGTTTCAGACATTCATTTCTGGGAACGGGTTAGGAGAGATCTGAATCCAGCTTCAGCAGGGTGAGTCATCAGCTAGTCTGCAGCTCTGGCTGAATAGCTGCTATAGCTCTTGGAATAAAAGTTGCCAGCACATAAATAAAGTGGGCACGGTAGACTTAGAACGATTGCATGAGATCATCCTGGAGGATCAGCTACCCGGCAGGAGTCAGTACAGGTCAGAAATGCTGACAGCCACTTCTCCACTGCTTTCTAGTGATGACTATTTAGATCCCCGTGACTCCAGAAGGCACCACAGTTGTCACCTGCCAGGCAGCTCCCTTGATTATATGGTGTCACAGAGCTGTAATATATGACTATTTCCCTGGACCATGAGGCGGGTATTTCAGGACACAGTATTTAAATAAGCGTTTATCCAGTAGCAGCTCGCTGCAATGCAGTCATCAAGTGTTTCTGAGGTTACCTGGAACTGCAGAGAAATGGAAGATGAAACCACCTGAGCTCCCTAACCTCTGGCCTGGGTACCACAGGGTGCCACAAACCCCATGGAGGTGGCAAGGGCTCAGCACAGCAGTAGGAGCTGCTCTGGGTGCTAGCAGCCCACATTTTGGCAACCTTTGATCTAAACCACTTGAATATTGGGGGAGAACCATAACACTGCAAACATGTAGATGGCCTTTGAGGTCCCTTCCAACTCAAACCATCTCAATTGTATCAGGCCTTTTGCCATCATTGTAGCAGTATTACTGTATTATTAATGTAATTCTGCTGCTACCAGCTCTGAACAAAATGGTACCAGTTTATCAGGAATATTTGCTACCAGTAGGGCTAACTAGAGGATAAGACCTCTCTTGTGTGAATGTTGAGTTTGAAATCTGTCGTCTTCTCGAACTGGAATAAAATCTGAATATTGCAAAGCCTTGAAAAATAATTGTTTAGGACTGGTCGTAATGCAGAAGGAATTTTTTTTTAATCTGCCTGTGGAGTTTTTGTATTGTTATGGAAACAAACATTTCACATGGAAAAAGGAAATGCTCTATTCCAAAAAAATCCCCAAAAGTGAAAGCAGGACATGCCACCACCATCCAAAATTTGCAAAACAAATTTCTGTGGAACTGCATGTTTTTTACTGGTCTGCAGTGGCTGTAATTGGTTTTTGTTTTTCTGTCCAATTCTAATGAGTACAGCAATATCCAATAAGGGTGTGCTGAAAAATTCTATCGCATTATATCAACAAAAATCTATTTATAATGTATTTGTAATGACAAAAGAGTGAGGACACTAAACATGGCTTATTTTACCCCGGGAGCTAATATGGGAGAGTGGCAGAAGGCTGGTGGGCACCAATTGAGCCTACACTAGCAGAACTGCAGGAAGAGCTATACCATCAAACTAAGGGGCAGAATGGTCATTTTGAGCAATTTTGTATTTTAAAGTGGCAAGGTAAGCAGCAGGTTGAAAGAGACCAGGAAAACAAAACCAGGATTCCAATATTAGCAAGTCAAATTGTGAACTGACGTCAGGAACGCTGTGGTGATTATATCATGAATTTCACAATATTTGATGCTGTTTTCTACAGCCCTTGCTTCTGCAGCTCTGTAATTACATGAAAATTGCTATTCCCGTTTCTGGCCTTGAAAGTTTAAAAAACATTAACCAAGAACTCCAAATGAAAAAAAGTAAATAAAAAAAGCACATCAAACTAATTATTAAAACCCCCAAGACTCTCAGGGTTTTCCAGCAGACAGCTCATGACGTGCAATGGTCTGAGTTGAGCTGATAGCTGCTGGCCGCTCAACTGGAGAAAATTTGGTTTTCTTGAGGGAGAGGTAACTAAGAGGGAGTATCTGTTTGGAAAAGATAAGAGGTGGCTGTGTGGTTGGTAGGAAGGAATAGCTGTAGTTCATGTGGGGTTTTGTGTGTGAGATGGAGCTAGGAGGAAGACTAACAGTGCATCCTAGCTAAATCTTTAATGACCATCTTCACAGCTGCTCCCTATCTCCTTGTCTGCATTTCTCACATAGCACTACAGAGGTTTTCAAATACCTGGGAAATGCATCACTGCCTGGAATATATACATGCATATACATACGTGTACATATGCGTGTGTGTATATGTGTGTGTTTTAAATGCCTGCAAGTCTTTAGCCACCTAAGGGCTTGTAAGAAGCAACAGCCACAACATGCAAGAGTTACGAAGGAAAAACGTAGCTGCCACAAATCTGTCTCTAATCCTCCTTTAATTACACAGATGAGCGAGGCCCTAACGCTGAGACAGCTCCATGCTGCAGTGTGCTCCAGCAAGCGTAAAGGAAGCAGCAGCACCTGATGACGCAGGACTGTACAGTGGGGAGGGTGAAGTGAAGGCTATAATTAGGAAACCACTTTATTGTGAAGCAGGCGGTCTAATGCAAGCGGCTGATGGGACCAGCTGACTGCATCTATACTGACAATAGCCTGCTAGCATCATTAGTATCTGTCGTCTTCCCCCCCGCCCCCGCTTCCAGCACATCTCTGAATGTGTAGAGTGAGGTCATCTCCCCGCACCATAAAGACCAAAATCCGTAGTTAAATTGCTTAGATCTCTGAGATCTGCCCAAACTCGTGCATTATGATGGCCACTATGCTAGCAGGGGAGAGTATCATCTCTGGGCACACCTATGGCAAACCAGCCAGAAAGGACGCTGCATCCTACTCTTGCCTCACACATGCTCCCTCATGTGTGAAGGACATAAAGGAAATACAGAAAACACAACTAGGCCGTAGTAGATGCGGAGGAGTAGACTAGGCTAAATTCCACAGAAAGTGAGGTAACAACAAATGCAAAGCACTTACACAAAGCTCTTCTCCACAGAGCTCAAAACGCTCTTCAGTGAATTCATCACTCCTGGCTCTTGTGAGAAGGGCGCAAAGTCCTGTTGTCCAGCCAAGACGATTGGGGTAGAAGAAGGGAGCACGGTGCTTGTTCAAGGCCTGACACATGAACAGAAAATGAGTCTGGTGATTTTCAATGTTTAACTCTGAAAAATCCAGCTTACATACCTCAGAAAGACCATTGAAGGTCCCTAATCCATCTGTCCATCCCTCATGTCTGGTACCTGACACTTCCCCACCCCCGGTATCTCGCACAGTTTGGCTTGGAGAAGCTAATAACTTCTCTGTGTATGCTGACTGGACTAGCCCCTTGCTTTTCAGCTTAGCTGTTAATGCGAGTGGAAATACATACAGGAAGAAGCTCGCCCTTTCGCTGCCCTTGCTGCACCTAGTCTGAGCCTACAGGATTTTGGGTCTCCAGGGCTCTCTGTTTAGCAGCTCGTAAAAGCATTCCGAATTTACCACTCTTTCAACCAGCAAAGAAAATAAATCTTCCTTGCCATAAATGCTAATGGTGGTGCACTGAGAAATCCAAAAGGGAGGCTGCAGAGAGAGAGAAACATTCCCCATGCGATGATTAAAGTGCCAGTTCATGAAAAGTGACGTCAGTGCGTGCTTTCAGGGTGGCGGAGCACTTTGCATTTATCCTCTCCTTGTTTGTGCTCCATCTGGATGGGCTCCAGTGGAAAAAAAGAAAGAAAAGGAGAAGCTAATGCCTTTCTAATACATTTCTGAATTCCTTTGGTTTCACACAGGGAGCAGGCTCTGAAGCACCTAACTTTTGCTTGCCCAGTTCAATGAGATAAAAGAAACTGAAGGCAGCTGGTGCTCGCGGCCAAACTAAGCTATAATTAGATTGTCATAGCAAACAGTCCGTTGGGGCAGCTCCAGGGGGGACCGAAGGAGAGCACACTGGTAAATAACCTTATCTCAGGGTTCGATAATCTGCAGAGGTAACCCTGTTTCCCATCAAGCGGATTCATTCCGGCTTGCAACTGCTCTCATACAAAGTCACGATGGTTCAAAACCCAAAAAAGCTGCATGAGTAAGCTACAGGTTTCTGCTAAAAATGGTCTGACGGGAAGATGCCCAAGAGCAGTTCCCCAGCTCCACGGCATTGTTTGCAGGTTGGAGGATCAGCAGGGCTGGTACTAGGCTTCTCACCAAAACAGAGCTCCGTTGCCTGGGACGGAGCAGCACAGGGAGTGCTGCACGCCCCCTTCCACAACTCCTTGTCCCCTTCCAGCGCTGGCACCACCGGTTAGGTCAAGCAGAACGGTTTGTTGAAGGTGTGAGCTGTGAGCATCCCGGTGGAGATGCTGCCTGCTGGGAGGTGGCCTTATGTGGAAAAGTACCTTTTTTTTTTCCCTTTTTTCCTTCTTTTGGAGTCAGTGGGAAAGGCTTACCCAGTCAATAGGGTCACGCAAATACTGCAGCTGCTACAATACTTAAATTGCAGGGTTTCTGACTGAAGATGGCTACTGATAATTTCGTTTGAGCTGCACACTGGTACTGTCAGGCAGCATGGACGACAACTCTGCACGACTGTCATTTGGTCTGCGGTCACTCTCATAGCTGGCATGGTTACTTGATACAAACAGCTCGTGATGATCAATACAGGAGTTAGCTCTGCAGGGAAGCTGCCTCTCAAGCACTGAAATAACAACTTGGAATTTACTGGAACTATTCAGAGGAAACAACTTTTCTTTCTCCCAGGACATGCTGATGGTTTAGAGTTAGTTCCCATTTCAAAAATCAGGATGGCAATATAAAAAAATCAAAAAGGTTCCAAATCAGTAATATTTTTCAACTCTATGCTTTCAGCTGGAAAATAAGTCAAAAGGCAGACATCCTACACTTCTGAATATTTTGAAACTAAATAGTCTTTGAAATAACATTCTAAAAAGAAAAATTTCACTTTAGGTTCACTTTGCCCGATCATTTCTCTTCCACCAAGTAAAAAATGAAAGACAAACAGACCAATGACGCAAGAAAAAAAAAATCCACTTCAGCAACATAACGTCTTCTCAATAGGATTTTTTTTTTCATGTTCTAAAGGGCATACCTTTGCCATGTAAACAGATCTGAGATCAGAGCCCCGAAAATCCTGCCCCTTCCTACTCGGAGCAATGCGCAAGGATCCCTTCAGAGCTAGGTGATCCCTTGCATCTCTCAGGCTGGAGGTGGGACCCGGCGAGCTAATCAGTGGGTGTGGGTAACGCAGACGGGAGCAGGATGGGAGAGCAGTGAATTTGTCTCTCCTCTCCATTCCCCACCCTGTGGTAAGCACGGCCTGAGTCTCTGCCAAAGCGCTGCCAAGCGCTCAGTGCCCCTGCGTGGAAACAGAGCATGAGGGCAGAGCTGATCCTGGGTGACCTGCGCACCCCAGAGCATGCTGCTCCCCACCGCTCTCTCCCCACTCGCACTGACTGCCAGTGGTTTGCGTTCAAGCCAAGGGGAAAAACAGGCGTAACATTGGCACAGCTACCAGTCTAGCGATGTTAGCGATCGAGTGATAAGTTGCATGGTGGTTACACAACTGGGTTGTGTCTGTGGAGCCAGGACTTCTGGGTTTAATTTCCTGCTCAGTCACTGACTCATCACGCAGCCCGGGGCCCATCACTTCACCTCTCTGCACATAAATTTCATCGTCTTTAGTTGAGGAGAAAGAAGGCTATCTCACAGGAGTCTTAGGACACACAATTTACCCTCATAAATATTTGTAAAATGCTTTAAACGATGCTTCAACAAAGGCATTGGTTATTTCGTTGTTGAATAAGTAACAGCCACGGGAATGTCCTAATTGCCAGGCTGGCTTATTTACTTACCTCGCACCAGAGATTTCTGGCAGCTGTACCAAAAGGGTGTCTCAGGTAGGGGAAAGGGTGAAGAGGTTGTTCAACTAGTGCAGTAGGAGCCGCAGCAGGAAAAGGTCAGCTCATGCCACAAAACAAGTATGTGATAGATAAATGTTATGCCAAAGGCTGAGAGGCATTTGTGTCCTGTTCA
This sequence comes from Psophia crepitans, assembly GCA_013399095.1. Lineage (NCBI taxonomy): Eukaryota > Metazoa > Chordata > Aves > Gruiformes > Psophiidae > Psophia > Psophia crepitans. Next base: position 1,019,921 of record VWZZ01003502.1, read on the forward strand.
GCCCAGATGCACAAAAAGTTTATGTAGATAACACTTAGAGTGATGGAATACAGATGTCTAATCCTGTTAAGTATGGTCCACAAAGTCCCATGCAATTTCTTCAGAATACATGGTCAACTCTGTTTCCAGACTTAAAAAGCATTTAGATACTTGAAGTTCTGCTTTTGCACCTTCCCAGAGGTGTTATCTTCTCGCCTGCAGTGAGCATCTCACCGTCTGTCCTCCACCTGAGGCAGTCTGGGACTCACAACCTAGGTGTGTCAGTGCCTCAGCTCCCCAGAGGGTATGGGAGGGATGCTCAGGGATGATAGACGACTCATAATCACTCGGTTTTGCTGTGGGGCATTAAGGAGCTGCAACACTCCAGCCCCTACAGGCTGTATTTGCAGACAGGTGAGCTTTCTGAGGGTCCCAAAGTCTACCCTGAAGTAATACAAGATGGTTGCTGAGAGAGCTGAGCGGAGAACAAGCCTTAGAAACTTTTAGAAGAGGCACCCTTGATTTCTGTTGTCTAATCTATCCATGCTGCATGCTCCCCCTTATTCCTAATTCCTGTTTTACTTTGATCTGAAAGCTGTTTCAAAGGATACCTGTGGAGAACGCAGCAAGTGCAGGTAAACCCCTGGAGCGTGGGGACCTGCTCAACTGGCCAATTCCTGTTGCTTGAACGGGAGGTACTGACTGCACAACGGAGTCGGTGCAAGAGCACGGGAAGTACTTTCTGTCTCAACCCCCGACTGCGAAGCTGTTACACATATTTTTCTGAAATGCCCAAGGCCCAGCTGCCCTGCTGTTGTTACAGTGAACCCCTGCAGAGCAGCCCTGGCCGCTGCTTTACTTGGGGGATGATGTCCTGCCACAGCCTAAGCCCACTGGGGCCCTCAGGTGGTGCTTCCAGTCACCTGAGCCGCAAAAATAGTAGCGAAAGGGGTTTCCTTCACTGCTAGTTTTTAATGTTAAAAGGAATTTTAAAAAATCCTTGGTGGTTATGATACAGGCACATGAAAGGTATCAGCTCACAGCCACAATCTTTTACGCCAATGAGAAAACACTTTTAGATGTTTGGAAGCAGCTGGTTTCTCCAGCTGAAATAACTCACTCCAGGGTCAGCCCACGGATCAATGGTAGAAATTCCCGACTGTCTCTCACCGAGTCCAAAGGAATTACTAAATCCTTCTTGTAAGGAAGCAGAAGACCTGGAAGCTACAAGCACCCTACTGATGAAACATGTTCATGGATCCCATGCTCCATCTGACAGAGGACATGAGCACTTTTTCAAAACTGACTTCTACAAAGGCCTGCAATTAGGGAAAACCCATGCAGTTCAGTAAATGAAGTTTTCTCAGCAAAATGAGTTACATAGATCACAGAAATGGAAAGATGGAAGGAAACTTCTTTCAGACTCTAGCCACTGGAGTAGTTCCAACCACACCTTGAACAAGCTCTCCTGTGTTTCGTTGGATTTGTTTTCTAAAATTGCTCAAGCCATGGGCTCTCTGTCCTTTCCCTTGGACAACTGTTCTCTCCAATGATCTAAAACAGAACAATTTTTTGCTTTGTGCTAGGAGGTTCATCAAAAGCAGCTAAAGTTAATAAGCTTCTCCCCCCCCCAGTCAGGTGTGTGTTGATAGTGTTGGGTTTCAAAGTGTGTAAGAGAAATCTACTGAACTGAGAAAGGAATTCAATAGGCGAAAGATCATGTAACATCTGGTGTCCACAAAAGCTAAGTGGTGACAAGGACAGTTGCTGATAGTTAGATGGAAGATACTCAGCTAAAATGTGCCAGCCTCTTTCCCCTCTTCTTCCACTCTCTATTTTGGGTACAGACTCATCTGGCTAGAAATACTTCTCAGGTCCCTGAAAAAACAAACTGGGAACTCAGGACTGAAAAATTTTAACGTGATAGTTCTCAGGAGCACCCCTCCCTGTCATGCCCAGAGATCTATGACAACCGGACAACTTGTTTCATTTAAGCAGTTTTGTCAACAACTTTATGAATAGACTTTTGTCTTACTTTTCCAAAAATCACAGATACTTTCCTTCTAAAAAAAGTTTAAAAAAGAGCAAGCATTGCAAACCTGTGGTCCTCCAATAGCAAATTCTTTAAATACCTGAGGGAACGTGGATCATGCAAATACAGAGTTGTAAATAGCCAGGGCTTTTCCATACTCTTCTCTTTGGGGATGGCATTGTTTTGCCTGAACATTTTAGCCAAATACCCCTCAAAGTAACAAAATTCATGCCCAGGTATACCAATCTATCACATATTGACCAGCTGTTAAAATGACATCATTTGTAATCAGTACATCTGTATCTCACCATCCAGAAGATGGTGGGAGAAAACATTTAGTAATCTCTAGAACCACATAAAATTATTCTGTGCAGATAGATGTTTTTCTGAATTTCCCTTCTCTTCCCTAAGTCCACCGAGTCCCTAAACTGGACTTTGGGGCAAACTGACCCTAGATGAAACTCTTTGTGCCATTTGACCTTACAAAGCAAAATGCAGACACTGTACCATCACGAGAGAGGTCCATCAGCAGCAACAAAGGAAGCCAGAACTTGAACTGGACTGGTGCCTAAGCTGCAGACAAATGATTTGCCAACACTTGTCAAGCTCCATCACTTCCCTGTTTGAAGAACAGATTACTTCTCAAAACCAGGCAACAGTGTAACACCCACACCCAACGCGCTTCACAACACCCTGAGCTGGGCAGCAAGGCCAGTACCCAACAAAGGTCCTTTTAACAGTGACTGCTCACGTGGACTGACCTGTAGCTCCTCTTCAGAGGAAGAATCCACAAAGCCTGTTTTCTCAGGATGTGAAGAAATCACTTTACACAGAAGAGGTAGTTTTCAGTCGTAGGCCAAAGCAAAATCCTGAGCTAAGGTGGCATCCATTTCACGCGTTTTTCCATCCAGACTTGAAGATCTTAAACCTCTCCTCTTTTGTGCATCAGCATACAAACTGGCCAACTCAGCGGTCCAGTGAGGAAAAAACATCATCAGGGCATTTGAAACCAAGGGCACATTATCAAAGAAAAAAGGAGGAATGGAACACAAAGACAGGATGTACAGATTACTTTCTGATTTAATGTGACACCGAATGCAGTCAGACTAAGATCCAGACCTAATCATTTGTCATTCACTCCAGCTTAATGTTACCTCCACTAAATGAGCACAGAGGGAATGCGCAGCAGTAATATCTTCAACGAAATAATTCTGCTTGTGGAGCAGCTGCAAACTGCATGATTCTTGATGTTTTCTTAAATGTCAGCGCAGTTCATCACATACGCAAGAAAGGTGCCGGAAGATATTTCCAGAGAATAAGCAAGCAGCCCGCCAGCTCCTGCTCCAGCTCCTGCTGTAGTAGAGCATTAGAGCTACACCACAGCTACAGAAACTAAAGTAAAAGTCTCCTGTTGCAGACGCAGTGCAGAGCCAACATAATTGAAGCTCAATGGCTTCTCAGTTCCCAAAAGCATCAGTCAAGGCAGCATTCCTCACAGGTGAACACTGTGGGGAACTGAGGATCTACAGTCCCAGGCAGTCATCTGGGCTCCTGCACAGGAATTACTTCCACTCTAGAAACCTTCAGGATGGTGGAAGAGCTGAAAATCCATCTTTCCCCTCACTTCCCAGCTGGCTGCACCTCTTGTGGTTTGGCTTTCAGAAGCTCAGAACAAAGCTTAGCTTTTTAAGTGAGGAAAGGGGATGTTGAGATATTCAAGCAGGGGACACCATAATGAAAGCCAAGATGCCCTTGTATCTCTAGGCAGGGCAAGCCTAATGTGAGAAACTGCAGTATTTTGTATCTCTAACTCCTGCTGTGGGACCCCCCCACCCCACTTCCTACATGCGTACATGATTTAGAAAGGTGCATCAGAACTGAACTACTGTTTTGAATTTGAAATACCTAACGCTGATGAAACGTTCTGCAGAGAACTATATCTTTGTACTCCTTCCCAAGCCAAGGGCTGTATGAGCAGTGGCTGTCCAGGATTCCAGGAGGGAAGAGGACTCCCAAGAACATTGAAAGGAGATTGCAGCCTTCATGATCCACCAGGATATTTGCTCAGGTTCCTCACTTGTGGGCCTGTATTTTCCAGTGTGTCTGAGGTGAAGGTGCTGTGAAATGGACTGGAATACAGTAAATCTTGTCTCCTGCATTGCAGGTTTGAGGCTGTGTTTGCTTCTGTTTACCAGGCTAAATAAATGCCAGCAGTTGGGATATCAGGCAAATAGTTAATGACCCCCAGTGAAGACAGGGACAGGAAGGGCAGCCTGTCCTGCACTGAGACAAGATGCAGGTGCTTCTGGTTTTGACTCCAAATATATCCCTACTTGAGGCTGCATGTAGAGCTCCCAGACACACATCTGTGGATCAGATGTAGGCAAATAAAAGTCTTACCAGTAATAGCTCAGCCTTTGAGAGCAGACCGAAGGAGAGGTGAGTGGAGATACAGCCCCTGATACCTGAGTATACAACTTGTATTTTAGCCACTGCTTTTTATCTTAACAAGGACAATGACTGGAGTGAAATAGAAAAAAGAGGAGTCTGAATGCCTTCTGTGTGCATAATGAGTATATTTAGGAACCTCAGAACACTTAACTTCTCTGAAACATTTTAATTTTCTGCTCGTTTACATTTTGGGAGTGGAAATGTAGTACACCACAAAAAAATTACAGCAGTGCAAACCACCCTGGCTTCAATAAAATCAAATGTAAAGTATTGGACATAGGAAATAAGAGGTTGGAAAACAAGATCACAGCAAACCTGTGAAGTATCTTCTGTACTAGAGATTGTATAAATTGACCTGCAAGTATAAAACAGGGAATGTCTAATTTCCAAGAAAGATCTCTGAACCCCTGATCAGAATTTTAAAAACACTTAGCAAATTCTTCCTTGGAGAACAGCCATGGAGACTGCAGCCTGGGAGACCTGAACACACCACAGGTCCTGTGAGAAGGGTTCGGCCAGGCTAGTTTGCCAATCAATTACCTCATTTTTGTTTAGACTCCCTCCTACTGTGCGCTAGCAAAGAAATTACTTCTTCACAGGAAGAGTCATTCTGGAACCAGCTGCCATACAGTAGTGGACAGGAGGGTACAGGACTGCCCTCAGGCTATTTAGCCCTGGAGGAGAAGTGATGCAGATGGCCCAGCTCCACGTCCAGTCCCAGATAGATGGAGCCTGCAGTCGGTTTTATAAGAAAAAAGGGTAGATGCACAATTAAGGTGCCAAGATGCATGAACAAGTTTTCTCACTTCACGCAAGCAATTGACATCCAGAGTAATATTCATGGAATGGAGAATTGCATCCCAGAATGAAAAGCTTTAGCACTTTGAACTTCATCTTCCAATTGGCTGATCTGCAGAAGCTAACTCTGCAGTATGTTACTGATGAAGATTGTTTGGCCCCAAAATCCCTGGATAACCAAGAAGCTTTGTTCATGTCCAACAGGTTTTTTTATTCTGCTGTTTTTTGCGTCACACCAGAGAGCAGCCTCAGCAGAGACAGATGTTTGTTCCATTTGCTTTACATATGTGTCATTTTAATGTTCTTTTCTGTGTCAGTCACATGTTGGTGCCTCTTGGCTCTTCTTCCTGATACAACCCAGATAAGCAAAGCACCCGCCAGGACTCCAGCTACTGCAGCCACAATGACAGCCCAGTAGGGGACTGAAGGTTCGATTTTCTCCAAGTCGAGATCTGAATTTCTGAATCCACTATTTCTCAGTGTGGAAAGAAAAGGTTTCTCCTACAAGGGGAAAATAAAGGATTTACTGACCACAGACCACTCGACAGGCAGCATTCAGACTGTATGCCATCACCCCTTCCCAGAGAGGAACTGTGAACCTTTAGAGAGACTATCAGCTGTTTCTGCCTTCTGTCTATCTTAGCCCAAACTCGTTCATGCCCTATTGCCTCAAAGTTCCTAGAATGAAGAAAGGAGCCATCTCAGAATCGGGAGTGATCGCATCATTTTGAAATTTGTTTGCTGCAGACAACCAAGTGGAAATACGGAGACTCATTAAAACTGGCTTAAATGAGAGGCTTTCCACTGCAATGAGGATAATTTTTTTGCATTAAATTTTAAGTAGAATTTCTGGTGTGTAGCGGAACAGGAGTATATTTTAGCTAGTTAAAGCCTTCACAAAGATACTCTTTTAAAGAACTGTGCCAATAAGAAGAAAGGATAAAAATGAAGGTGGTTAATTACTTACTGGGTTTGGACACTTGAGTTTTGATCTGTCATGGGTAAAATTGTTGTAAGTCTGCTTTTCACCAACTGGCTCCAACTGAAAAAGAGAAAAGCAATAGTAAATATAATGATATTTTTTTTTCTCCTCAGACTTTCCTGACTTGGGTGGTTACTACTTTTTATCCAATCTTTTGTTGCTTGCAGCAATGCAGAAATCTGGTAGAAGGTGCATCACAGGAAAGTTTCCAAACATTTTAACGCTCATGAACTGAAGACACTGAGAATCTGATAGACTGTCTGCAGAAAAACTCCCTCAGGAAGCAAGGAACAAGACAAGCCTTTCCTCCTTCTGCACTGAGTGGAGGAGAAAATAACTCTGAATACCACATACTTTGGATATTCTGCTAAAACAAAGTGGTTCACTATACACCCAGTTCTCCCACTTACACATCTCAAATGACAGTATAAACCACAAAGAAAAAAACCCACATGACAGCTGTTAGTCATGTTACATAGCACATTACTGAAAGAAAGATGCGTCTGTGTCACAGCGATGGAGGTGATTTCAGAAATTATGTAGTGTTAGAGAGACAGGATGAGACGATGCCAACCTTTGCAGTCTTCACTCAGATAAGAAATTCCCTGGGACTTTTAGCTGAGGCTAGGTTCACAAGATTGCAAGAAGTGAGTTAAATAAAGCCTTTTGTATTATCAATTGTCAGCTAAGTTGCAATAGGTGACCATAGGCTCACCCCAAGTCCATTTCAAACTCAAAATAAAATATGTCCAGGCTAATGACATAGCACTTGTTGTTGGCCAGGAGTGCACATACCGTCAGTTACCATAGTTAAGCTAATGAGTAGAGGCTTGCTCAGTCATGTTAACTGTAGTGTTTACAACTGTGTATGGACATGCCTGAAGTGATGACTTCAGGACTGGCCCATACAGAACTGCAGAGTTGTCATCCAGCACTTCTGGAAACACAGCACAGAGGAGTGCTGTTGCTTCTACTGTTGTCTATGCCTGCACTTACTGTCCTCAAGTGATTAAAGTGTCAGTTGTATGCTGGAGAGAAACAATACCACAAGCAGCCCAACACAACATGGAGAAAACAAATTCAGTTCATAAGATTCCTGCATGGAAACCCTGGGAATGCTTTCTCTCTCTAGTTCAGTTTAAAAAAAAAAAGAAAAAAAGTAAAGTAGAGACTGAAAAATGAAGAGAGAGAGATGAACCACAGCAAAATGTGACTAGGAAAGGGAAGAGAAGCAAGCAAACAAGTGGGGAGAATATGAGAAGCAAACCAGAACACCAAGTTTTGCTGATTGTCTTTGGGTCCATACAAGAGTCCTAACCACTTGGCCTGCCCGCCAGCGGCCTGCCCGCCAGCTGACATTGTGAAGACTGAATTTAGCAGTTTTGTTGCATCTTAAAGGGAACAGCTCAAATTCTGATGTGGTTATTTGCAAGATGCGCGGCTCATGTCCTGTAGCATTCTGTCTGCAGTACAACTGGTTATTTGTAGATAATTGTAATACTCACTGTGCCAGGGCACTTGGTAAGGAGCCTGGCGCAGAGCCCAGACAAAGGATGATAAGGTAACAAAATACTGTAGCCAGCCATGCTTGCTTCATCTCTGTGCGATCTGTTCCTCAGGAGCGTTAGCTTCTGAGCTTTGTAGCTGACAGTATCCCCAGGTCCATGGGTGTACAGGGCAATTTCTGAAGAAACGCATGGCTCCTCTAGAGCATGTGGCAAACATGGATGCAGAACACAAGCTAAACACACTGTCAGTGTGCTCTTCTCTGGGGCCAGCAGACCAATGAGGTAGATTTGGGACCAGTGGGGGCCCCTTAAGACTACAGAGTCCTCTTGACTACAGAGAGCAGGAGCGTGCTTTGCTTTTCACGAAGCAAAAAGGGCAAAGAACATCATGGTGAGGGAGAGTCTCCTTAAGGCATGCCCATCCCTGCATAGCCACGCAGTGGCCAGGCACAGCCTGGCCCTTTACGTGTACTGACAAGAATCCATGTCATTTGGCCATAAGCCTACAGCCTGCTGAGCTTTTCAGGGAACAGGGAAACAATACAGCCTTACAGTAAGCTTGCACAACCTCACCGTACATGGACTGCAACTGAAAAGCGGGGATGTGTTACAAGAAATAGATTTAATAGTAAACAGTAAAATCTTCAGCTGGCGTAGACTGACAGATCTCTGTGAAAGGGAATAGTTGCACTTTGCATCAGTAAGAACCTGATCCCCACCACCCCAGTAGAAAGCTTTGTGTCATTATCCTTACATGCGTAGGAAATAAGTGACAGTCTGGACAGAATAAAACTCTGGTGGCATAGGAAAAAGGACTGATGGTGATTCAGGAATGAGTAATGGCCAATAGGAACACCACATGGCAGCAGAAACCCAATTTAAGGCTACCATATGACCAGGTACCATCTCTTTTTCTTCTTGAAACCTGCAGCTACGCTCAACTGGAATATTTTCTACATTTCTGGGCCACCATTAGCCCTGTCCGAGCTACCACACAATGAAGCCTACCAGACTCCTGTCATCTGGAGTCCCAAACAAGGAAGCCTAACAGAAAACAGGCAGATTTGCTGTGCGTGCACAAATCAATTACTCGGAGCATCTGCATGCACTGTACATCTACTGCTTTCTATAACCCTGGACCTACAGCTCTTATGCTATACTGGGCAACTGCACAGATTTCTGCCCTGCATTTCCCAGTCCTTGTGCTAGACTTCATTCTGGAGTATCCAGTAAGTTTCTGACCTTTCTCAAACTCATACTTAAACTGAAAACAAATTCCTTTCCACTTATTCTTGTTTCTTATACAAACCAGAACACAGGATTTCTGCTACCACAATGTGTTTGGGGACTGGTGTTTACGACACAGGAGGAAGAAATGTTGCTGTGGCATGAAAATGCCATCGTTTTCCTTCCACCATTGGCAACATCATGGTTCTGAAAGCAACTGTGACCTTGGAGTTATCAAGTGCAGCACGTGCCTCTTACACACTCTCCCAGGAATAATCAAAAGCTATCATTGCCCCAAAATGACACAAGGAACGTGACTGCAAGCAGAGGCATCATAGGTGTGATTTCAGCCCCCCATTAGTTTCAGTGACTCTACTAGAACTGCTTCAGATCCTAGAGTGGGTGGTACAGCATGTCCACACTATTAACGGCAGCAAAAATTCAATCACATTTATGTTTTCCTAATACATCTAACAGAATTCACTGAAGCAGGGCAAGCTCATTCAACAGACATTTTCAGGAAACCTACAGGACTGAATGTTTAACTATGCTGATTTTTTGCTTTAATGCAAGTTATTTACCAAATGAGAAGGGAATTTTTCATTGCATTAAGACTCTCAGGATTTCTCATTTTGAATGAGCAAAGACTTACACTGTTTTATGCAACGTGATCGCTTTGGATTCCAATCCTAAGCAATGCAGACTGAGAAGGGTCTCAGAGTTGAGTAGTCCCCCCTTGTTAAGATATCATTTTCATTTCTTGCTTACTGTTTTGTTTCAGACACCTTTCTCACAACCTTTCATAGGGTCTGCTACCACAAACATATCGGGATCTAGGTTGTAACCTCTTACCATATTATTCCAGAGAGCCATGGCCATCTCAGCATAGCCTCTTGCACTGAAATGAAAGCAGTCTGCAGCAAAGAAACTCAGATCTGGCTTGCCGTTCTGCCATAAAAGCAAAAAATTATTTCTCAGCATATTTTAACCTTTGGTATCTGAAATATTATATCTAATAGTGCACTGTGCTTGGCATACCCACTTCACAATTTTGGTATCTTCCTAAAGGCAATATGCTCATATTTTGATACTGCAAATAAACCTAGGTACTCCTAACCGTGGGCTGATTACTACATCTTGGGATCTTCTGTGTAATGCAGTCTGCTCAACACTTCAGCGGTAATTTTCATAACAAACCTAAACTTATCATTAAACCAACAGTCACATCTCTTACATGGACACTGCTGCTGACCCACACTTCACCTTGTACAGAACTGAGAGAAAACTGCTTACTCTTGCTTGTTAAACTTCCATAACTCAGACTTACAATCTTTCAGGTGTTAAAGTTTGTGCTGAATTTCAGGCAACGTTAAAAACTGTGGGCTTATCCAGCTGTGGCAAATGTCTGTCTTGGGACAATTTGCCTCATTACTACCTGTATGGTGACCATTCTTTGGACTTGAAGGCTGCCAGAACAAAATGGAGATATGATGTGACAAAAGGATCAGTATTATGCAAAACTGGATGGTTTTGACCAGGATTCACGCTGAATATTTGTATCCCTAACTACACAGCATACATAATGCTAAGGCTGGAGGAAAGAAGGAGAATGATTGTTTGCCTTCAGAGTCTATTTCCTGTTTCCAGGCTGGGATGAGCCAGGCGTGCAAGTGCCTGTCTCTGTGTGAAGGAAACCTGAACATATTCCATAACCTAGATCAGAAGAAAATTAAGGTGAATGCCAACCAAGCCTCCAACTGGGGAAGCAACGTGCAGTTTAGAGGAAGCCAGAAGGTGCTTAGGTTTGATGTGTGCACACTGTGAATGTTTCCTAAAACCATTTTAATTGAGGGGCAGCAGCGTTTTTCCTGTCTTTTCCTCTGTCACTCTTTTTGCAAGTTCCACCGTGTGTCACTAGACTGTGCAAGGAGAAGAAAACATAGTCCTTATGAAATGGATCTTACTGACTTCGAGAAATCAAGATACTAGCCCTTGCATAACGGGAAAGAAAAACAGGACTCACCTTATCCAGGGGCAACAAAGTGTTTCGGAAAAATGACTGCATGACAGCTGCAAAGTCCTTACGCTCTTCATAACGACCACTGTTGATCAGCTGCAAGGCTTCAGCCTGTACAGAGTTTAATGATTTGAAACAGAAAAGTTACTTGCAAGGTTCATCTAACATTTGTCAGCTATCAAAAACATGCATATGACACTTCTTTCAATGTAGGAAGCCATAAATTATTAGTATAGATCCAGCCGAATACTGTAAAGCAGTCCAGAGAACAGTTAAGAAAATAACTTGGTCCATGAAGAGATTTCCATGAGAAAAATGCACCTAAGCTAGGATAATTTGCAATGTAAAGTTGCTTAACTTAGAAGAACAAAGTACCTTCCTTACTTACTTTGTACCTTAGAGAAATCAGTGCTGCACAATTGCAACAAGATTAAAAATTACAGGGAATTAAAAAAAAAAAAAAAGGCCAAAATATTAGAAGTGACAAGTGAGTTCATAATGCCAACTTGGTTCATTTGAAGTGTGCTTGATTTTTCAGAAAGGTGTGCTTGAAGTAAAATAAAACTAAAGCGTTGAAAAATCACCTGCCACTTTTGAAAACTATGGCCACAGACATTCATACAGATAATAAAACCAACTCATCGTTACCTGCCAGTTTATGGGTGTAAACTCTAATGCTCCTGGTTGGACTAGATGATCCTGGAGCTCTCTTCCAACCTTTATGATTCTATGGACGTATCTCAAAACATTCCAAACCCCATTTTCCTTCTTAAGGAAAATGTCCCCTTTGGTAGGTTTATACAAATATTTTCCAAGATGGATGTTTTGACCATCATCAAATTCATCAGAAAACATCCACTGCCAGAGACAGAATGGAGGCCTGGAGAGCACGATGTGCTCTGATGTAGTGATTCTTGTACTCATAGGAATAACGATTGAAAAATCTTCTGCTCCAATAGCTATTTATAGCCGTTGTTAAATTTGAGTGAATATTATGCTTGAGGCTATGAAAAGTTACTCTCAGATAGCAAGCTGACCCATGGGTAGGCTATCTGTGTGCACACCCTCAGCCCATAGCAAAAGAAAGGAATATAACATTGGTTTAGCTCATTTTCTCTGCTAAGAGTTACCACAAAACAGCAGATGCAAGGTAATTTGTCACCCTTGCAGTGACATGTTAATTCATCTGAGCTATTCATTGGATTCGTAATGGACAAATATGCATCAACAGAACAGCCATCATGAGTAACTCCTTTTCAGCTGTGGAAACAGCAACTGGAAACAGAACCCATCGCAATCTGCCTCCAGCTCAGAACAGAGGTCAAACCATAAAACAGCATAGGAAGACTTGTGCTGCTGCTAACTGGTTAGCTGGGTAGGGGTTTAGACAGACTGTAGCCAAGCTGTGTCCCAGTCATCCCCCTCTGCCCTGCTGAGGATATGCATGAGAGGAAGGGCAGTGAGGGAAGCAGTATAAAAAGATGCAAGTGAAGATGACGAGTTACAGAATCAAGATATTACCTGAAAATCTCTGTTTACTCTCTTAATTTCTTGTAGTTCAGAAGAATTTTCCTCAGGGTTTAAGAAACATGGACAAACATTCCTTCAAGGAAAGAAATACTAGAATTAAAAGCCAATTCTTCAGCAACATGTGTCTGTTTCAAGAAGCTCAGGGTAGGTGCTCAAAGCTTACATGTGGAAGGAGAGACACCTTGTTGGCTTAGAGGTGGACAGAATCCTTAATAAAAAAAATCCCTATTGACTTAGCTTTAAAAGTGAAGACCTGTGAACTGCAGGATCCACAACTCTTCAAAGTCAGACACAGAAGCATTTATTATGCCATGCATTACTAGGAAATCACACGTTAGAATACCCTGCCTCCCCCATAGGCTTACAGAAGAGTTTCAGCAATCTAGGGGTTTAAAAGTAGAAAAGACAAATTTTTCATGTAGTCTGACTTCTCGGGCCACTGTGTTTCATTCTGCTACCCACATATCAAGAGGCAATAACTTGTGCTTCACTGAAATGCATCCTCTAAGAATGTGCCTGGAATTAATAAGAAGATACCAAGCAATACAGGCAATTCATTATTTTTTCTTCTAGTGTGTTCCAGTAGTTAATCACTTCTGTTATTAAAAATTTGTGTCTAACTTCATTTGAATTCATTAGGCATGAGCTTCCAACCACTGGTCTTTGTTGTACCTTTCTCTGCTAGCCTAAAGAGCCTTTTCATGTCCATGCTGACTCCTGTAAAGGCACCGCTGTGTTCTAAAACAAGCGCCTCGATTTTTGAGTTAGGATTTTGGTCTCCTCCCTCAGGTGTGAAAAGCAGTTCCTGGTTGTGCACTCTGCTGTATGCAGCCCAGCACAGCCAGCCTGTACCACAGGTGTATAAAATGCCTCATGAACATTTCTATTGATAACAGAGTAGGTCACTGTAACCTTTGGAACACGCAGACATAGCTGAAAGCACTTTTGAGAAGGAGTTAACATGTAGGATGCATATTCTGAGCTGTGTTTTCATTATTGTTCATTGCCTGAGAATAAGATAACTGGGGCTTTGAGAACAGGGGAACCATCCTTGAAACTTCCCATGTATTTAATTAGAATGAGGTATACTTAGATAAGATGTAGCAAAGGAATCTTGAATAGGGGAACACTTGTTAACAGAGATATACATCCTTGAGAACCTGAAGTCAGCAGAAATTCCTCTAATTGGTATCCTTAGCGTGAACTGTCTCATTATAATATGAAAACCACACCTCCAGTGCTAAAAACTCCCCCTCCCCAGCTAAAGACCCCTACTCACTGAACATGCGTAGTGAATTTAGGAGATACTGTGTTTTTAAATCGAAGCGAGCAGAGAGTTGGCCAATCATAGTTTAGAAAGTATGAATACACGTAGGTTATGCTGGTGAATGTATGAACATGCATAAGCTGGGCTAATAAATGTACACTAACTCTAACTCCCAGTATGCACGGTACGAGGAATGATCCCCCGTGCATCCAGCGCTACAACAAAGAATGCCTGCTTTCTAAAACTCCAAAACGAGTCTTAGAGAGTTCCTCTGCCGGCTTTTACGGTAACACAGGTAATGCCAGCCCTGAATACAAGGAGGGGCATCAGGGATGTCAGCCTGTGCTGCTGAGCAGTTAACGGCTGGGCAAAAAAAAGGCTTTGAAGCTCAGTATTATGGCAATTATATGGTGACCTGTGCTGTGACATGCTGCCTCAGAGCCGAGAGAAAAGTGATGACTCTGCTATCTACAGGCACATGTCTTTGAGCTGAAGTATTGGACGAAGGAATAGAAAGTTGATGGGAACTAGTGCATCAGGTAAAGGCAGCAACCAAAGTAGCTTGGAAAGCCTGGTGTAGATATCCTACTGTAGCAGCAACTTAGATTGATCCAAAAAATAGCCCTTTAAAGACAAAGATCTGTTTTGCTCACTTACTTTGCTGTCAAAGCGCACTCCGAAGAGCTTGCTGCGATCTGACGCAGTCCAGAAATTTCTAGTATCTCCACTATGTTGACAAAGACTCTTGGGAGCTGCAGGGATTATAATAACCAGACATACCAAATCACAGAACATGATACCGCTACAAAGTGAGAAAGAAGTGCCATCCGTAGGTCAGCGAGTCAGTGCAAACTGCACCAACTGCAACCAATGGCATGTGCAAGGATGATGTATAAAGGGAGGGGGAGGGAGACAGAGACGTGGAGTGGCTGTCAGCCAAAAAAATCCTGGCAGCTAGTACAAACTAGCTGAAATGCTGCTTCACTCCCTGGGGCGTTTTCATTTTCTCTAGGATAAATGAAAACTTTGCACAGTTGGTTTAGCCATCAAAACTGGCAGTAGGGTTGTGCTGTGTTTGGTCCACAGCAAAAACACTGTGAAACGCACAGCTTTCCTGAAACTGCAGCCCACTTTCCCAGGGTATTATCTAATACAGCTGCTGAAATGCAGTGCTGAGGAGCAGTCTGGCTGAAGCTATTTGGAAGATGACCTTGTATGAAACGTAATCACTGACAGTCTATGAGAGGTGAGAAAAACATCAGTGTGCTTGCCAGGAACATAGCTTGCTAGGGTATCTTCAAAGCTTACCTCCTTGTAGAAAATATCCAGGGTGTCCTGAAGGTGCTTTACATACTTTTTCACTGAATAGCTTTCCTGTGTAATTTTAAAAAAAAAAATTAAAAAATTGGATGCCTTCTTTCAGGAACCAAGAAGTTTAACTGTTTAGCCTGAGCAAAGGAGTCCACAGACTCTAGTTGCAAGTTGGTCCATAAGAAGATATACTGACTCAACGCTCCTTTTTGCCTTTGTTGGCAGATATATTTTCAGATCAAGAGGTTTATTGCCACACACAGAGGTTATATTGTGCTTGTGTTTCCGTGTCACTAATATATTCCCTTAATCTCTGAAGAAAATCCTGCTCTATATAATAGTTCTTGGCAGAGCTTTTGCCTGATGAATGACTACATAAATCACATCTTTGGATTTCATGTTGTCTTTTATGGGACCCAGATCAGGCTAGTTTGCCTTATGAACACAGTGATACCTTGTTTTTTTTTTAAGCTGCCAATCTGGGGAAATTGATATGAAGGCAGTCAGGTCCCGCAAAACCCATCAGCAAAACAACTTTGTGAGTGTAATTATAGAGGTGTAACTGTGGTGGCAAAGACTCCAGGCAGCAGCCTCTAAAAGAAAATGACCAAAACTGAGAGAACAGTTCCTGGTCATTTCAATGAGCTGGGGGGGGTCCAGGCCCCCAACGCATGTTGCAGGAACCTTTTCAGAGGGGGGACCACTGATAGCTAGATAAAAGGCATCTTTCTTGCTGCAGACTGATGTTATTTCTTTTGGTGTCTTTCTGAAAAAGAATCAGGCATCCTCAGTAATTATTGTGCGGAGTCACTTTCCAGAATAAAACTTCACTTGTATCCCCATAACAACATGCCTAAGACACCACGGTGCCTCAATTTCTTTGTCCAGTTAAGGTGGGGAAGCTCTTCAGTTTGTGCCTGCTGTTTTGGTCAGTATGGGGCAGGTTGCTGGTTCTTAAATAATGCATTATTCCAGAGCTACAGTGCCCCAATATTAAAAGATCTGCACTTGTTTCTGATACAATACGGATGAAGGGAACAGGACTTCTAAGTGCTTTTTAAACAAAGAGGAGCTTTGGCTCACTGCAGAAGGGAAAGGTTAAATTTCCCGGGCTGCTCAACCTGCCAAGTGCCTGGTTGAGCATGCCTAAATTCAGAGATACAAACCTTGTCCAAGCAGTACTGGCATAGGTCGTTGCCTCCGACGAGGACAGTGATCAGCTTCCAGTCTTCCTTGAAGTTAATTTTCTAGTGGCACATAAAACAAACAGATTGCAGCGTCCATTGGTTAGGCATGCAAAGGCAATATTCACAAACAGGGCTGAATGGGGTACAGACAGCATGGCAGAAGGGAGAAAGGAGGCACGCTGAGTTAAGAGAGCAGAAGAAAAGCATCTGTCTGGAGGAGGAAATGTGAATTCTTTGCTAGTCTAGCTGCAATTCACCTTGGCTTTTATAAGGACATCTCCTTCACTAGACATGATCTGTCAGGGTAGCGGAGCACAGAAATGTGTCCGTGGCAGCAAGTGTGTCTAAATGAATGTTAGCTTCAGGACAGGGATGGACAGGAGAGATTTGCTAGCCATGGCTGAGCACTGCAGGTGGTGTGGCGCCGAAGCAGTGTGGGAGTGGATGCTGGAGTGACTCATGGAGCTGTGGAACTGGAGCTGCCGGGGATCCCTGCCAGCTGGGCAAGTATTGCCCCATGGCCAAGAGGAGCGAGGGGTGCCCCAGGGAACAGACAGCTGGATTAAAATAGAAGAGTCCAGGAGGTTGGTGACTTCACTGAGCTCATATAAGGGCAGCTGCAGCATCCACGTCACTGCAAGCTAACAATAGGCGCTGCTGAGAGCTGGATCTCTTCAAAACATTTTGTAACATTCAGTACAAAGAAAGGAATCAAAGGCAACTATTTTTAGTGTAGTGCATTTACATAACAAACATCTGCAAAATGATCCCACAAATAGAGGAAGGGCCTGGGAATCACCCACAGGTCTGAATTCTCCTCCTTCAACAGCACTTTGCTTGGAAAGCCTTTCATGAAGAGGCAAAGTGTGGCAGGGACTTCCCTCCTTCCCTTTTTTAAATATGCATAAAAAGCAGAGAATAAAACGAAGCTCTAGAGCCACGTATTATTTTATTGAAGAGCGACGCCAGCTCCTTTCACTCTGTCAAACAATCGGTAATGCAGAGTAACTGACAGCGGGACTAGCATCCATCCAGAGTGCTGGCACGCAGGGACACATACTTTGACAAATCTTGCTTATCCAGTACCTTCCTTTCCCATTCAGCCTGCGCCAAGGAGCACCAGGCACTCCCATTCCCTTACAGGGTGCTCTCCCTGAACCAACAGTTCACACCCAGACAGTCATCCGCTCAATTCAGCCAACACTTTGAGCAGGGCAGCCTTGGTTTTCTCTCAGATTTCCTCTCCCCACCCCAAACTGCAGCAGCAGCTGCCACTGAATTAAAACCAAGTCACCTTTTTGGTGCCCTTTGCAGCCCTCAGTGGAGCTGGCACAGCAGGTTAGTCCACAGCACTAGATGCCCTACTAATTCCCTAAAAGCTTGTGGCATGACAGGGATTCACCCGACCCTGAGATTTCTGGCCACTGATTAATCACTTGCCTGTTCAGAACCAGAGTTTCAGAAAGCCTAATCTCCTGGAAAGGCTTCAGCTGTCTGCCTTCCCAGTATTGCCATTTCCCAGACCCAAGGATGAATAGTGTGATTCACGTTGGTCACCAGGTGCCTGCTTCAGCGATTTTACACGCAGCCTTTATGACCTCCCTCCACTTTGAATGCTGCTGTTTAACTGAGTGGTCCTGTGATCTCCCCAGAGCCTTTAGATCTCTCCTCTTCCTCACTACCATCTTTACAACTCCTGGCCACACTGCACCCTACATTACTCTCTGCCTTGTGTGTACCTGCATGGATTTGTATAGGTAAATTATCACCTTCTAAAGCTAATCCCTGGCACACTCATCTTGGGAAGCACACCAGAGACAAGGATACTGACTTTTCTTCTGAAGTGCTTTTCACTACTCAAGCATCCTATCAATTAAAGTCACCTCCCAGAGATCATGGGAGCACTGAGGGGTGGCTCAAGTTCTGCTTACCGAGCTGCTTTTCATTAGCTCCACCAATGCATGTGCTTGGGCTGACATATTGCTGTAGAGAGACAACAGAAGCATTTTAGACACATCCTCTGAAAGTGCATCATCATCTTGGTCTCCCACTCCTCATTTCAGGAAACCTTAGGATCCACAGAAACCAGTAGAAAGAAAGTGATGCCTCAGAAGAATGAGCAAACATAGAAGGACTAAGATCAGCAGCAGTTGCACCAGTGAATAATCTGACCTGAAAGGGCTTCAGCTAGGATGGCTGCCAAGTGGCAGGCAACTGGGATTAATTCTTCCCAACTCAGAGATGGCTTAAGTGCATTTTGTTTGGAGAAAGCCACTAATGTCCAGAAGCACAGAGACATTCAGTTGCATAACTCCCTTCAAAACCTAGTGGGGGAGTTGGAGTTTTGTGTTCACACAGAAGCTGGGCACCTAACCAGCCTTCCCAATCTGGCCTTAAATTCTTATGGCTTCTCTTACGGCTGGAAGATGCTGCTTACACCGTGCAACTGCCAGGCTGCAGAGCCCCAGTCCAGCTCTGGGCAGGATGCAACGTCCATGGAGCGAAGCACCAACCCCGCTGAGACACCAGCTGGAAACTTGAGCATGAGACTGTGCTTGAGCTAATAAGCCCTGCCTCTTTACAGCACCTGCACAAGTGCTGTTACATTATTTGCGCTTCTACAACCACACTGATGGCCCTGAGTCTTTGCTCAGGGCACCCATGAAGTATTTAGTAGCTACACAGGCTTTGCTAGGTATCCTGAAACTGTCTTGCAGTAAATTTAATGGCTGTTAAAGGTGTCGCAGGAAGTCTTGGAAGCAAATTTCATTATATCTGTAGAACAGGCACAGCATATGCCTGTGATACAAACTCTTACACATTTTGGTTCTTAACAGGTTAGTAGAGTTTTTCTTCAGGAAAAGAAAGGAATTAATTTCCAGTTGCTCATTCTGTTCTTTTTCTTTGCATTGCAAATAGATGGCTTTCAATGTCATTAGGGTAGCAGTGGGCTTCTATTTGTTAGTCTGAGGCACATTTCCCAGAAGTCAAGGAATGAGAGATGCTTATGAATTTTTTCTCATTAGAAATATAGCCTGACAGTGAATCATGGAACCGTATACTGAAGGCTGAGCAGAAAAAGGTACTGATAGAATTAGAAGCATAACTAAAGCATTGGCTCAGAAATTCTGGACGGAGGTCAAATGAAGAAAGCAAGTTTCTCTCTGTTGCTAATGTAGAAAAACATACAAATAAATCCCTCAAATACTGAATTAAAAAAAATAAATCTAAAAAACACAATTAAAAACATAAAATCACAGAAACATTATCAGAACAAGCAGATCATCTGTATTAACTCAACCTTAACACATGGTTCAAAGATAATCTGCCAGTCCATCAGTTCGCACCCCTTTGCCCTTTCTCGGTCGTGATTGTGCTTACCATGCCGTGGCACCTCTCTCTGCAACGTTAAACCCAGCTGTTTCCTTAGAGCTGCCAGTGGAGAAGCCAAAGAGGTTGGGGTTGAATTTTTTCAAGATATCTGAAAAAGAATAAAACCACAACGTTTAACCATCCAGAGTAGCATTGCCTCCCGCAGAAGCATAAGCCAATTAAGTGGTGAGAATACGGACCTGGGTTTTCCCCTCATTCACTGTGACCCTACAGAAGCTATAGACGCCCCTGCCTTGGAGAATCTAGTTACTGCCCAAACTTCAGCACTGCAACTATTTCTCTCTATGGCCTCAAGGAGCCAGGGTCCGGCAGCCCAGGAGATGCACACACTATTCTTGAATTTGAGTGCCAGAATAATTATGGTTACTTTCCTCCAGGTACCAGGTGCAGATGCTCTGAATATGGCCCTCTACCTCCCACTCCTCCAACTACCCATCAAGATACCAATATTTATTGCAGAGAAGTGAATTTTATTCACATTTCTAGTTTTCACCTGAACCCTCACTGGGGAAGCGTGATGTCTGAAAATTGTTATTGTTACTGTGTCCGTAGTGCTGTCTGAAACTTCTTTATAGAGTCCCATTTATAATGCATAAACGAAATATATCTTCTATTTCTCTTTAAATACAGCAATGCGTGTGGTACAAGACAAAGCATATCAGATTTTATTACCAACCATGTCAGGTGTTGTCAAACTACTCCACAGCGTGGATCACAGACAAATAGATGAACCTTTGTGAACCAAGTCCCTTCCAATTTATGGTCACACTGACCACTTAAGGGTTTCTATGGCAACTCCAGGGACTGATTACACAGAACACTAGGGCAAGAAATGTATATGGATTTTTAGGGGGTTTTTTTCAGTGCAATGTAGCAACTTGAAATCATCAGGAAGAACCATAACCTTGTCAACAACCCTCTCTAGATGGACTGCTAATTGTGTCAAAACCCTTCATTTGCCCACAGCCGTTCCAGCCAGTCACTGGAAAGCACAAAATGAAAATAAAGGAGGAGCAGGACTGCCACGAACTTCTGTCACCTTCAGCACATTTCCTCCTGATCATTTCTGTCAAAAGGACGATAGGATCACATGCAGGTCCTATGATGTGGAGGGACTGAATCAACCTTACAGCTAGTCAGGTCAGTCTGGGTTTCAGCTGTGACTCACATGAACTGCTCATATCCACAACTGTGGGCATCCCCCACTGTGTGCAAGGAAAAGCTGACCATTTCCAGATGTTTCCTAGCACCCGCTTAGTCTGCTTTCAGAGTAATACTCACCTTTTGCTTTTCTCACACTGATTTTCCAGGATACTTACTGGGTAAAGTAGTCTGAGTCTCCAGGGTCCCATCACCTCCAATACTACAAAGGGAAAGAACAAAATCACCAAATAGGGTTAATCCTGCAACCATCTGTCTTACTGGCACCATATGTTGCTGAAACAGATCAGGAAGGAGGAAAAAAAAACAATCCCAAAACCTAACCTCAAACAGGACTAAGGAGACAAACCACAAGAATTCAGGGAAAGTACTGAAAGGATATTCAACATCAAATCAAGCAGGTCATCAGCTAAGATAGAAGCTATGCCTCCAGACTGGGAATTGAGCATACTGGGAGAACTGATTTTTCATACAGACACGCTGGGATTCCCATCACAGAAAGACATATTTCCTTAACAACACTGCTTCATGTGACCTTGCTGAAATTACATTTGTGTGCAGTTATGCATAGAAGAGAGACTGCACTAAATGCTCATTAACCACCTATCTGGGATTCTGTAATGTTGATTACGAAAAAAGCCTCTGCCTCTACCATTCAAAACCTGACTGTGTGCATAGCCCATACATTATCATACCACTTCTGTCAGCCCCTCCTGAAGATATCTATGCCTGCAGATACGTACAAGGGGGGAAGAAAAGATGAAGAAAAGAATAATCCAGTACTGTCAAACACGTAGGACTACACTTGTAGCGATCAGGTCTGGTTAAAAAAAAAAGGCAACAAAAAGCCCACAAATACAAACATAAAAAAACCTATACAAGAGTCTCAACCTTTCTCTTCCAGTCCCGACTCCCTCGGTCCTTACCCAGCAATACTTGCTCTCAGCATCCTACCCCTGCATTTACACACTGAAGTATGTAACTACACAACCAGGTGACCCACACTTTTAACTGTGTCTGTGGACAAAAACAGAGAAAGAGAAAACTGAGCATTTTCACCTCCAGGAAAGTCCCCTCCAGTCTGTTTGTAGGTCAGTTACTTTGGCTCCTACGGCAGTCTGGAAAGGATGGAAAGAATAATTTATAAAATACTAGAAGAAAAAAGTGCTACAACTTTAGGTAAGACAGACATTGTGATTTGAAAGTGCTGAAGCATTTGGTAACTTTACTTTGCATCCAGCCAAGCTTTTGCAATAGTCCTGTCTTAGCATAAATGGTCCATGTCCTTATTCATCACCATACATTGGCTTCTGGGTGGTCCTGCATCCCCTGTGCTTCAAATTCACAGGCTTCTCCTAATTTACAAAAGCAGCTCATCTAGATAGTAGACCATGGAACATCAGAGGATATATAGTCCAGCCAGAAGGCATCTGACTATAAGGTCAAGGACTTAAGGCTTTAGAACTACTACTCTAAAAGTGTTTGAGAGACCCAATGAACGCAGATTAACATCAACAGCTTTCTATTTCTTTGGATTTTTCTGATGGAAAATGCTTCATCGTAGCATTTCCTGAAGAAAGGTGATTTTGAGAGACTTAATAATCCAGGGGAGGGAGAAAACCAAAAGCCCTCACATACTGATGAAGAATTCCCAGCCAGTTTTAGTGGTAAATAAATCAGTAGAGGAGTCGCTTTTTAATCTGCCAAAAAACCAAATCTTTGGTGTAAAATCCTTTTCCTCTGCTGGACCCAGTCTGCTAGTCTAACACACAGACTTGATGAGGTGTAGGCAGGATTTTTTTGCCAATACAGATAAGCATGTTGGCATATTTATTGCTTTCACCGTGCATTGGTGCTAAGAAGTCTGATAGGTGCATTCTAGCCAGTGACATGACTAAATTGCTCAATGTTTCATTAATCTCCAACTGCCTCTAGACTGAGAACAGCCTTCCTGAGGTGTGAATGAAAAAGAGAGAAAAAGAGAAGAAAGAGAGAAATTTGTCATGGGTTTGAGTAGCTCACAGGACTGGGACAGACCTCCAGGAAGGTCAGCACCCTGACTCGCATCAGGACAGCAATTGTGCAAATGGGTTCTTCCGTAGTTTTATAGTTCCTTAGTGGTTTCACTTAATTTTATATTCTTCAAAAAGCCATAGCGTAAATTCAGCCAGAAACACTGACTGCATTCAGGGCTCTTGTGGGAAATAC
This sequence comes from Psophia crepitans, assembly GCA_013399095.1. Taxonomy (NCBI): domain Eukaryota; kingdom Metazoa; phylum Chordata; class Aves; order Gruiformes; family Psophiidae; genus Psophia; species Psophia crepitans. Next base: position 1,042,972 of record VWZZ01003502.1, read on the forward strand.
CAGGAGAAAAATCAATGCCTTAGTGGGCCAGGACAGATCTTTGCTGCTGCAGTCCCTCTGTCCCATCCCAGGGATGGATAGGCAGTACAAAGTGCGCACTGCTCTTGACTCTACTGCACTTTGTGTGTGTTTGTGGGTGTGTGTGTATGCATACACACATGTGGGAAATACTCTGTCCCAGCAACAGATTCCTTAATAAAACCCCCAGTCACACCTTGCTGTGGCAATGGCAACTAATAAGAACTGCATGAATAATGGCAGTATGAAAAACTGCCTTGCTCAGCTCTTGAGATGGGGACCTTAAGCATCAGTGTGTGGCCCTTATGACTAGGGCTCTCAGACATTCCACGTACTATAAGAATTAAACTTTTAAAAAAGGAGAGATGTGTGCACACGTCTAGGACTAGGTTTGAGGGAGCAATTGCAGTCAAGCAATTAATTTTAAGAATCATGGCAATGGATAGGAGAGAGACTTGCAGGGTCATTACTGAGGCCTTCTAAGAGAAGTTCAAAGCTCAGTGGGGTTGGGGGAAAGCCAGGGTTACATCAGGTCAAGCAAAATCAGTTTCAGAGCTAATGAGTAGGTGAAGACATGCACACCTGCCTGTAGATAAGCCTGATCATTTAAGGGCTTCTGTCCCTTCGACTGCCTCTAAACTCTATGGGGAGCTGAAGCTGCTAGAATGAGCACCGGTTTAGCTCAGGAATTAAAATTCATGGGAACTGTTGACACGAACGTTTGCTTTCATCCCATGCCAGAACAATTCCGTACTGCTGTGTAATTCTGGAACTTTTTCTCAGAAAACTTTGGTGCAGATCTGCGGTAATCCCTGCTATTCTTTTCTGGTGCCTTTCCTTTCTGTGCCTGCTCTTTTCAGTCTGCTTTTCTTCGTACACAAAATACATCAGAGTTTTAACTGGAATATGCCTAAACCAGGAAGCAACATTTGAAAGCAAAATTCTGAAATACAGAAGTATCAGAATTATCTCGTGGCAAGCACTTTGTTTAGCACTCAATTATTTCCATACGAATTTTCAGTAAGAATTCTCATTGCATGAAAAAAGCCGATTGCTTGCTTTTGTTTTTGTGTCAGAAAAGATTGTTCTTATAAGGCAGACATTTCCCTTTTCAAAAACACTTGAATAAACTGTGTGCAATAGAGAACACGATCCCATTTCTTTTCTGGCCTGAATTATTCATTACTGGATTACACAATTGCCAGTGTCGCTCACATCCCTTCAGGCTGTTTCTTTGCAAAGGGACACAGGTAGATGAGTTTTCCTTTGCCAAGCCAAAGCAATTTGCTTTCTATCCAATGATGCCTCACATGGCCACATCTAGGTAAAAACTGACAATTGCTCTTCTCATTCTAAACTTGGGAACACAGCAGTACTCACAGTCAGGGAATCGCCCAGTGCTCCTACGACTTTGATGTCAGCAGGTTGTAGCTCATGTACTAAAAAACAGTAGGAGGAAAAAAAAGCAGGATTATAGATAAATGACACAAAATGCTGTTTAACAGAGTGAAGATCCAAGTCTTTGTTTCCAACCTGATTGTATTTTTACAGACTTTCAGGGAGAATGAGCCTCAAGTTCTGTGTGTCAGCTAGACAAAAGGCATAACTTCTTGCCTTTGCTTGCAACAGTGTACTGAACGAACAAGAAACTAGACGGACCTTAAAACAGCTTAGGGGAGAAAAAAAAAAAAGAAAAAAAAAGAAAACAGTCTAGATGTGTTTAGAGACGCATACATTCAATCAATTTTAATTGTTTTTCAGGTTTGGGCCCTAGATCAATTCTTCCCATTAGCCATCTCCCCGTAAAGCCTCCCAGCTACACACAGTGCTCCTACTGCGCTGCTTATCAACGTAGACTCACCAGGTAGGTCAAACTTGCTAAGCCACTAACCTACCTAGGCAATTTTTATCTGCCATGTTGCTGTATATATATGTATATGATAAATGATAAACGTGGTCATATTTATCCACAGAGAGCACACCTGTTGTGTTGCAGAACTTGCTGTGTATGGCAAGACAGACTTTATTCCTTCGCTGCTAAATATATCAGCTTTTGTTTCCTTTCCATCTAGGATTTGCAATCTCAAGATCTTACTGGTTTTAAAAACAAAAGGTGAAATACTTCCTACTTGTGATTTTAGCCTACGAGTTCTTTCTCACCTGATGTTGGGACATGACTGGATGGAGTCTGTTCAGAACATGACAGGTCACTACCCCAATTCTGAAACAGCAAGTGACAAAATTGGGTCACATTATGATTAGAGGAGAATATGGAATTTATATATGATTTAATTGTATAGTGAAAAGTAAAACTAAGTTAAGACAGATCCTAGGTTGGTGCCTAGGATCCTTTCCTCTTCTTTGCAGAATCGGTTTTGGTGAGGTTTTTTAGTCAAAACATTTTTCTAAAGGCAGAACATTTCTTCTAGAAACACAGCTAATGACAAAGTTCCATAAGAAGGATAAATCTTTCCCCTCCTCTCCATCCTGAAGATTTTGTCCACTCCTCTAGAAGGTCGGGTCTTCAGGTTTAAAGTCCTGCTCTGCTTCAAGAGACCTCAGATGTAAAAGTAAACAAAGCAAAAATCAACAATAAAAGCCTCTGCAAAGTCCTCATATCATATTAATGTATTATATTATTTCCCACGTACCTTGCTAGAAACCTATTCTTTTCCTGCAAACTTTCAAAAAAGGCTTGCTTTCACTGAATAAAAATTTCTAAAGCTTCTAAAGTTTCGGTAAAGAGAGCTATCAGCCTCTAAATAATTAGATTACCATATATGTGTAGATGATATCATAGCTATTATGCTTATTCCTCAGTTGAGGAAATTGAGTCAACCACACATCGCAGAACATCTTGGTTCACCTGCAGGAGCAGCTGATGAATGCGCCACCCACGCTCTTCGGTAGTGAGCAACAACATTAGCTGAGAAGGTAGTGAGGGAAAAACTGTAATTGTTGTAATGGGCTGTCCCTGTAAGAGCAAAGACATCTGCTTATGCTGAGCTAAGAACTGGCCCTCCTTGGAGCTGAGTGTTGGACTAATGAAGTCTTGAGGTCCCTTCCAACCTGAATTATTCTGCAATTGCACAGTTCTACCACTCAGAAAAACTACATGGACCAGTGATCTTCAGAAAACATGGGGGGGTGGGGGGTGTGTGTGTGTGTGTGAAATCAAGACAAATTCATCTGTTCTTGTAAAAACGGTATAATAGGCTCTACTATCAGCCATCTAATTAAAAGCTGGTTGCAGAGGCTAGAAAGGACAGCTGGGCTTATTTTTAGATCAGAGGGGAAACTGTTCCTTCACTCTCTCTACTGTTTCTTTCCTTGAGCCTATAATTTAAAAAGTTATTGCTGTTGAGATTCAGTGGAAGTGGAAGAATTGCCCATTAAAAGTATAACTCTAGCTCTACACATAGAAATCTCATTTCAATATTGCAGACTGTGGCTTACTGAAACTATATCAGCTGTTGCTCTTTGCAAACTCTCGAGGCACACAGAGATTTTCATAACTTGACCTAGCATGAGGACCCCCCAGCATGCCAAACTAGCCCTGGCCCATTTTGACTGTCATCTCCAGTCACATTTGTATCACTGAAAAAGAGCATCCTGCATGCCTGCAGCTTGTCAGGAGCAAGCTCCTGCCCCATTTCTTCAAGTCTCATGCCAAGTTCGTTTCTGCAGTTTGTTTAATCTACCTTGTGGTAGCTGCTCAGTCATGGCGGAAACTGAATCACTTTGAAAATGGATCCCTACCACCTCCTTTATATCTGTCTGCTTAACCAGTATGTAAAGGTGACTGGTGACTGCCCTCTACAGGTTAAGTTTACCTGAGTGCATGGAAGTACAGTGGCTCAAGAAGAGAATACATAAACCTTCCTCAGATCATCTGAGGGCTTAGACTTCTAAGCTACCTTGTCCCTGTTGTGAGGAACTTGTTATCTGAATTAATGAGGCATCTCAGGTGAGTTACTGTTGAGCATATTTTTGTGCTCAACAACTGCAATAATTAATACAGTTCATTTTGTTTGGTTTTTGGGAAAAATAGTTTAATATCTCTTTACACAGGGAAAAAAATGCAATGTAAGATAGACTTCCCTTTCTGAAAACTGGTAATAGTTTATCTCATCTATAAATTCAGGATGATGTGTGAACGGTTATCAGATACAGCTTTGCATGATGTGCCTAAAACACAGCAAAAGATGTAGCAGTTACCTCTGTTGGTTCATCAGTGGGCTCCACAGTTGGATATGTGTAGTTGCTATTCTTGTATGTGGCCAGGAATGGTTTGTTCTAGAGAAAGAGAAATACAAAAGTAAGAGACATTAGGCAATAAACACATGGCACAGACCATAGCAAGCGACAACAAGACATCACACCAACAAAAAAGTAATTGCCTAAGCTGCAAAATGGTGATCTGGGTTTTGAAAGCATGCCCCTTCCTTAAAATTTCGAAGTAAGATTAGAGTTTAGCACCTCACGGCAAAAATGATATATGCCAGATCCTGATTGCAGTTTAACATTTTCTTCTCCTAACCCTCCACAAATTACTTGGACATTGTTAGATGCTTAGTCCTTTCCAAAGACACTGGTGTATACTTTAGAGAAACCTGGGCAGATCTTCCTGATGTCAGCAGAGGGGAAATGAAAGACTGATTACTGAAAGGATCACTCTTCCCCCCAAGAGAGGCTGTACAAATTGCATGGTTATTTTTGTCCCCTACTAATGCAACATGTATTTGGGAAGACATTGTCACTGGGATGCCTGCTTATCACAATTAAGTGCAATTCCAGTATCTGCATGAGGAGGTCTTACAAAGCACTAAATTCAGAAGGTATATTTAATTGATGAGAAGATGCACTGTTATTTGTTTTACAGGGTTTTATCCTGCTTTAAGTTGCCTCAATAACTAATAATTTTCCTTGGCTTGTTGGACCCTTGCAACCTGGCACACCTGGTATTTTCACGGACATGACTACCTGAAGCAGGATTTTAAAACTGCAGTGAGAAACTGCAGTAACAACAAAAGGAATTTGTGGGTGTCAGGATCTGAAGTCATTTACTACTCCCTTTAGTACCACAGAAGGTGAAATCCCCTGGAAACAGTCTATTTGTTCCTTTGTAACACTGTTTCATAGCCTCTTCCTTCGAGCTTTGTGAGCCTGGAAAGCTGCTGGCACTTCTATCAATGACTTTTGCAAAGCACTGCGGGGTTACCATTTCTGAAAACAATGGCCATATATTCTTTGCAAGGGATATAAAACTTTTCTATGCCTACTTCTGAAAAGCAACATCTTTGAGTAGGAGTGGACGAAGGGAAAGAAGTACAAAATCTGCATTATTTGGCACTGAAATAGTTGCTAAGTTAATTTAAGTTGGCTGGAAAGAATACTGGGTAAAATGAAGTAGGATCAAATTCAGTGAACCTGAGGACTTCTGAAACATGCTGATAAATAACAGCAAATCTTCCTTTTCTGACAGGATGGACGCGATATAGATTAAATCCTCCTGTATGACTTGAATGACTGTCTTCAGACCCTAGATAACAACTCAGCTCCCTCATCTGGTCAGTTCTTTGGCCTCTTCATTGAAACTGCCGAAGAAAGGGAACCAATTATTGCTGATGGCAGCAGTCATTTGCACGTGCTGATACCTAGCAACTGCACTGCAAGTTCAGTCAGAGCCTGAAGCACCCCTGTTATGGATCAGGCCAGGAAAACCGACCTGCCACTAATTTAAGAGATAATAGATGCTGGGGTTTTCAGAGATGCTGTGGTGCCCAAACCCCACTGATTTTGATGAGAAAGTTAACGCAGCATATTCTGTTGTTTACTGCTTGAGCTGCCTCTGTACTTCACAAACATCACAAAACACCACCTCTGCCATAACTGAAACCACACGAATCAGCACGTTGTCAATTAGTATTCATGGCACAGTAAAAGGCCAAGGGACACCTGAGCAGGTATATGAGAGCACCTGCTCACTCAGAGGTGAGCAGAGAACAAAAGTTCTCAGTAAACTTGTTTCGGGCATTCCAAACCCCTGCTCTCTGCAGCAAGCACAAGCACATACAGCCTCCTGGTACCCAGCTTCCACAATAGGGGTATGTTTACCTGAGTTGGGCAGTCGAGGACGATGTCAGCCATGAAATCAAATGAGTCAGCTTTCTGGTCTACAGGCTGTAACTAGAAAGGAAGAACAAAAAAACCAAAAAAACAAACAAAAAAAAAAAAAAAAAACCAAAAACAAAAAAAAAAATCCTATTTTTGTAACCATGTTGGCTCATCTCACATTTGTGTAACAATTCTAATCCAAAAAGAATCTAAATATACCTTTCAAATTTATATAAAGCTGCCTGTATTTACAGACCTTGATTTACCCAAGGCTGGAATGCATCTACTTCTCAGAAAGAACATGGCAACTGCCTAACAAAACAGCAACTCTAGAAAGAAGCTTAAAATGGGGAGTGGAAAGCTACACTGGATCAGTTTAAACTCCTGGAGGATTTTGGCAGGCGCATGAAGTACCTTGGAATTTCGCCAGAAGGCAAGGTCATAAACTCTCTTCTCTTGCATAAAAAAGACATGACACTAAGACTCCCTCAATTTTTATAGCTAAGCTGCATGATGGCATCTCCAACAAAAGTCTGTTTATGCATAGAAGATTAAACCAAATTTAATTAGAAGTACTGCTTGATGATTGCAAGCAATCATGCCAGCTCTCAAGACATTACCCCACAGTATATAGAAGTTACCATCCAGGATCTGAGATACCGCCTCTGACTGCACGTGTACTCCCACTGCGCTGCAATGCTAAGTTAAATGGGTTTGCTTAAGCAATCTTTAACGACTCGTTTTTATTGACCTTTACTCATTTCTAAAGGTAGTAAAAACTAGACTGAATTAAAGCCACTAGTTCCTAATGAGACATTCACAACACACGGTTTTAAAACAAACTTGTAGGTAATCCATTTTAAATAGACTCATGCTCTTACAGTTCTTTATTTGGTGGTTTCTCATACCAGCCCATAGACACCATCCTTATTGAATACTGTCCTGCCTGTCATGACAATGGGTGAAGCAGACTTGAAGTCACTCAGCTGAAATCAGAATGACCGTAATTGTGCACTTACGGCACCCATCCCCTCCAAAAGCAGAGGGTACTGACTAGGTAGGAAGAAACCAACACAAGGCCCAGGGCTATCCAGGCCTTCATTATAATGTTTATTACTGAGATTATTTTAATGGTAATCAGGTCTAGGTAAAGACCACATTATACGCAGAGCCTGTCACCTTACCACAGCATTCCAGAGAGCCTTGGCAAGCTGAGAATGGCCTTTCTGGCTTGGATGGAAGCAATCAGGTGAAAAGTAGGAGACATCTGGATGCCCATCCTACAAATGAAAGTGTAAAGGACATCTGAGTGCAGAAGAATCCACATGGCTCCAATCTGGGGTTGCTGAAGCCAAATCAGAGCCAGTAATGGGAGGTTCATGCTAGTTGTTCTTGATGCTCCAATGAGGAAAGTCTCATGACAACTTGGTGATATAAATGAGCTACCACAAACACTTCACTGGAGATATTTATGTGCCTCCAAGTGCAGATCCGCCCAGAAGCAGCAAAACCACCATTTTTAACTACGTGTCTAGTCCCTCTCCAGGTCCTGTAATAATGACGCGTTCCTCTCCTCAGCACATCATAACTGGCACCACAGGCTCCACTATGCTCTGCAGTACCTTTACATGGTAACAAGCACGTTACAGATGCTTTACCCGAAGGAACAGAGCCCATCGGCTTTTTCACAGCTGTGTCAGTTCTGCAAGTTTGATAGGAGCAAGAAACAAGTCAGTATTCAAGGGAAGGCAGCCAGGCTGACCGAGCACACCAGTGCAGTCTCTTTTCTGAGCAAAGCTGTACTTTAACACAAATACTGGAGTAGCTGCAGGAAATGGAGTTTGGAAATTTAAATATCTCGGCTTTCATGTGAGTACTGAGATGAGAAAGAGCTTAGGTCACAGATGACTGAAACAAGATTTCTCGGACCAAAAAAATGTTTTCTCAAAACTTGAGCAGGTCTTTATTCAGTGTGGTTGGGCTAGCTTATTAGAGGACTACTACCAGAATTTGCATCTATATTGATCTTTTGTCAAATTTACAGGCAGAATTTTCCATTCAGAAACATCTGAACATTGTGTGAGGTGATAAGAAAAATCAGCACTGAACTTTCTTAAAATCTGAACTAATGCTTGTGAGACTATAAAAGAGTTCAGAAATATTTTGCTGCTTCTGTTTTTATTTCTGTGTTCCCTGTCTGAGCACCAAAACCCCTAAGGATGACTTTTCACAGGAACCACATACAGACAAAATAAAATTTAAAAAAACCAAACAAATCTCAAACAAAGTCTCTTTTTCCTGTGAAGCTTTCAGCCAGTTTTCCAAATTTATCTGTAGCAGCATCTGAACTTTTCAAACTTGTCACTAGCTATTGCCAGCATTTTCAGGATTACTCTGGTTCAATTATACCAGAGTGAATCCTGCTTGATATTTTGCCCCATCTGCTCTTGTTCCAGGTAAGATGAGGAAGTGCAGATGTGTGTGCAAATTAGCAAATGGACTTTCAGTTTCAGAGAAGGTTTGGGTCATTCCCTAGACTTATAGTTTACTGAGACTTACTATTCAAAGAACTGAAATATAATTTCCAATAACAGGAAAGAGATCTCACTACATAAAACTACTACTTCCACCAGATCATCTGTAAACAACTCTGACACAGAAGAATGAGTTATGGGACATGAAGAAGTAGTGATACTGTAGTCTTCAGTGAGCAATACAGCAATGTTGTTTTAAGAACTGTAACTGAGTATCTCTGTCTTTTATTAATGGTGTTATACTTTCAGAAAGAAAAATATTTATGTACCCTTGAGAACATACACAAATAATTGATTAATTTTCCAAAACAGTAATTCATATTGACAGCACAATATGTAAAACAAAGACCTGCTAACTATATGAAGAAATCTGATGTACTATATGAAAAAGCAACAAGTTCTTATAAGAAAAGCATAGAACAAGCTGAAACTATTTTGCATATACCCACACTCTGCTTGCAGATGTCTCTTTAGATCATACCTGACCAATAGGAATCTTGGGATTTTGGAGGAAAGACTGGATGACCACTGTGAAATTTTCATGAGTATCATACCTGCCAGACTCCACTAGTGTCTGAATGCCATGCTGCAAGAAACAAAACAAACCAAACAAAAAAAAATATACAACCAATAATCCATCAATACCTCTGCATCATAACTGGTTGGAGGTTTTTTTGCTGTTGTTGTGGTGGGTTTTTTTGGGTTTTGTGTGTGGGTTTTGGCTTTTTTTTTTTTTTCCCCCTGATAGCCCAAGAATCAGAAGGAAGCTTTTACTTCTTGACTGAAATAGCCACAGATGCTGGCAAAAGGTGAGCCTTGCAAAGTTGCCATCAAGGCTGGAACACAATACTACAACTGCCTGTGTGGGACAGGATTTTGGTGACTAAACTCCCACCTATCCATCTGTACTAGAAAACAAATTCTTTCTGAAGAGCTTTGCTGCTGGTTTTGGTCATATGGTGTTTTGGATAGCATCAAATTAGCTCCTGCATGGCTCATAGGGCCCATTTGGGTAAAATACTGCTATGATATGTTGCTTGGTAATCAAGAGCTCATCTCAGCTGGAAATAAAGTAACTGCACCACTCTTGATAAACATACCTGGTAAGCTTTGGTGGCTTCCCTCACCATTGTTAAATTTGGTGAGTTTTCTTCTCCTGTGAGAACACAACTACACAGATAGCTGTGAGAGAGGTTAGAGGAGAAAACGTGAATGGAGTTAGAGATCTGAGAATGCAGAAGTCACCCTTTGCCACCCGACACCTTCATGACATGGGAGGAACAAGGAAACCTGCACAGTCATGTTTCCATGAAAATATCTTATTGTCCTTGCCATCGTTCATCATTTCAGCCTTTATTCTTGTTTTCTGCCTCATAAAAATGATACTACTCTAAACCAGTTTGGTTTTACCTCCAGTTACAACAAAGTGATGTACGCTGTACTACAATAGCTTGTCCCGTTCATTACATCCTGGCATCCAAAACCCTGCAGCTTGAAAGAGGTGCATGCTGGTCCCTCTGGAACTAGAAAACAGGTTTTTGAAATTTACTGGCTACATTACCCTCTGAGCTCATACAATTCCTTTTGCATTCCCAAGACACAGAATTTGTCCCTGTCTGGAGGGTCAGCAGAGAGTGCAAATTACCTATTGCAATAGAGTCTCCGAAACAGGAGAAACCTGTCTACTCTGCAAATACATTCCCTCAAAAGGCCTGAAAATCCAAATGCTTGTGGACTTCAACCCTACCCTGAGGAACCCTGTATCAATAGCTTTAATCCAACCTCAGTGAGGTGTACATTATGCATCACAGGAAACTTTATGGTTTTAGACATAGACAAAAACACACAGGTCCTCTGACAATACTTAGGTCAAAGCCAAGAGAAGGCAACAAACACCATCTGGCAGGGTGATGTCAGTCAGTTCAAATGATGAGGGAAGCATGGAATAAGAACATGCTTTAGCACGATGGAGAGTAAGCTCAGGTGCAAAAGGAAGTCAAACAAGCCTTACTCTGCCATGTAAGTGGGGCACTGAATTTGAGTATCCACAAACAACTGTCTCAGAGGGAGGAGGTCCATCACTTCAACCAAACTCACTAGAGCTTTTGGAACCTGAAAGGTAAGTCAAACTTTAGCTTAGAAGAAACTGGTTATGCAATCCACAGTGCACTTTTTTTACCCCAGAGTCCAGCTATTTAATACCCCTCCCTTCCCTTTCTCCATTATTGGAAGCAGAAATAAAAGAAAAAAAAAAAGGCAACAAAAACCTCCACCGATCTCCCCCAAACTCAGCCTTTCATTCTTTTCCCACACCACGGTCCAATGTTACTGTCTGTCATTTCAGACAGTATCTCCCTGTTCTCAGAGAGACAAGGCAAAAGAAAATGCTTTTGTAGAAGTCAAAGGAATATGTTTGGTACCAGAATGAAAAACCCACCAAAATCAAACAGAATAGTGTGCACCAGTCAATGTACCAGTGTGAGCTGGAATGCCAAGACAATTTCACAGCACTTGCCTGCTGATGCAGAATATCAAGGGTTTCTTGAATCCTCCTGGTGAAATTCACAGCTGAGTAGTGATCCTGATAGAAGCAGAAGAAAAGAGATTACTGCTAAATGCAGACACAAGACATTTTGGTTGGGAAGCTGAAGAATCACATAAATTCACTTCCTTTTCTGCCATACAGCACTGCGGTCAGTAGGATGTTCTTGCTTCTTTCTAGATACTAGGGATTTTAAGTATATCAATTAATCTAAAATGTAGAAAGGCTCGGAGAAATTTTGGATTTAAAATAAACTTTGTTGAGTAGCAGTATATCTAACCCAAGTCCACTGAGTCCTTCATGTAAAGATGCAGAAAGGAATTCCATCTGAATGCATGCTGAACAGCAGAAACCAAGCAGCCATAGGCATGCTCACAGGCAGCTGATAAGCTCTCATAAAATTAGGTGAAATCATTGCTAGTCAAGGTCATAGCTATAAACAAAGCTATAAAACTTGGCAGCAACAGCAAAGATGCCTAGCGAGGCTCCTGCAGAAGCAGCAAATTTCTCAAGCACAAGGGGTTGCAGAAGAATTGAAAATGCTCACAAGATGTTAGCATATTAAAGGCAAGAGAGTAAGAGCTCTCCCTGCCACCTACCCATTAAAGTCCCACGATCTCTATGGCAGCCCTAAAGGCTTCTCCACAATCCAGAGAAGCATAAAATCCAAATGGTGTTGAGCACTACAGCACCTTACCTCGTACATGCCTCACCTGTTCCTAGCACCTCCCTATGCTGTGAGTTATGGGGTGATGACAATTGTAGGATTAGACTAGTGGTAGTTCAAAGCAGTATAATTCTTTCCTGGATGTCTAAAGAGGTCGTGCTAGCAGCATAGCAGTTACCACATCAGAGGAGTGAAGCTTCTCTTCCCTTCCACTTTTTGCTCATGGTCAAAAGACAGTAGCAAAGACTACGGTTCTTACCCTGGAGTAAGCCAGAGAGTACACCACCATCCTACTCTGTTGCTGGTAACTGGTTTTGTATCAGGGCACTGTCAGCAGCAACCACCATCAAAACACACAGCAGCACATATAACTCATGCTACTTCTGTGAAGGATCTGAGAATCCATGGATTTCCCTTGACATGTTTCTACACTGACATGACAGTCCCACTACAGTTTCAGTTAACCACTTCTACTACTCACGGGGTCTTTGCAATAGTTGCACAGATCGTTGCCTCCAATATGCACTGTTATGAGCTTCCAGTCAGCGTTGAAGTCAATTCTCTGTGCAATAAAGAAGAAAATAAACAAGCCTGACATTTGACTTTGTGAAATGCACATGGTGTCGTTGCAGGTGGATCTATCACATGATGACCTTCCCTGAGTCTTTTCATGCTGTAAGATTAAAGGAGTCCCAGACAACTCACATGATCAGTTTGCAGTAGTGTCAGGAGATTCCTTGCTTGGGCTGGTAAGTGCCTGTGAAGAAGGATAACTAGTGAGTGAAACAAACACCCGTATGGAGAGATCAACATTGATGCTCTTCAGACACCTTAAATCAAGTTGTCAGATATCAGGAGGGTTGAGTGAGGAGACAGTACAATCCTCACATTGCCATGATCAAATTACACATTCACACCTTTGGAAAGTCAACATCAAATTGAACCTGAATACCGATTTTACTTAAGATCAGTAATTAATCTGGAACTGTAAGTGTAGCTTCTATTAAAGTGCGCTTAGCGCCTTAAACAGCTGAAAAGCCAGGCACAGCAGCACGTTTGCAAGCAGATGGCCTCTGTAGAACTAGGCTGTTCTCAGTCCATTCCTCATGAACCAAAACAAGGGAATCCCAAGTCTCAGCATTTAACTGACCTCTTGAGGGATGTTTGAGCATACACCACAGCTGACCCCTCCCCCTGCAAAGCTGAGGTGTTTCAGAGTTCACTGTGCACATTCTCCCTCCTTTCTGTAGCCTGCACCCAGAGGCAATACTTAATTTTCAACCGTGTAAAACAGCTCTGTGCACACTACCTTTCCAGGATAATTAAAGATCCAAGCAACTTTGCAAGTTATTCAGACAAGTTAAGATGACAGCCTTGGTGTTTTCCAATAGTCAAGCAAGCACTTTTTCTCTCTTTCATATATACACACACACACACATACATATATACACCATGAATTCTGAGTTACCTAGACAGAACACTTCAACCTTGTTTGACTGCCCTGACATGTTGATCCTCAAATATGCATAGAAAAGAGAATGTGGTTGGAAAGCTTTAGCCTTCCAGGCAGCTCTGTAATGCGGCATGAGCTGCACCTCCCTTCAGGCTCTTGTTAAAAACACTTCACTGACTGCCTATCATTTCTGGAAGCACATCAGCCGACATTAATAAGCATGACAGTTGTTTTGTATGGCAACCAGAGCTTAACTCTCCTTTGCAGCGCTGTGTTTAATGTAGGAACAGGAGATATTTCTCATCACCTTCCTCAACTGAATACTGATCTAACACTAACGTAAGAGAGTATTTACTGTGGAATGAGCCCTGTCATACATCTACTTGTGATACAGACACTGTGTGCATGTAACAGTTCTGTTCGCTGTTACCCTTGTTCAATGTCATAACTTACTTACTCGTATACCAAAGCTATCACAAGCGGTCATGATTTCCCTCTGTTCTCACTGCAGAAACCTGTAAGCTAGGGCATTGACTTCAATACTGTTCCAGAGGAAAACACTACTTATTGAGCTGACAGTCTGCAACACTTTCAATTTCTCAGGCAGTCACTGAAGTGCTGATGCATCCTGAGACAACGCAATCAGGAGGATCTAACAACATCTTGAATGAAGCAGTGCCAACAATCACCCATCCTTGAGCTGCAGTCTCCAACAAACTTAGATCTTGATCAACAGAAACAGTTTGCTAATGGGAAATACAGACACCCACAGTTCCTGTCACCTGTTCTCTCAGTCTTAAGTTCTTAACCTCCTTTTTTCACATGGAATCAGAGATGTCAGCTAGGCTCTGCTTCAGCAACATGCTTCAGATCTAGCTTTAACTCCAGCACGTACATAAGGTCTTTGGCAGTGAATGCCGATAGGCTTAGGAATGTTTTGCTGAATGAGACGTGCATTGCTACAGTGCCATCGAGTTCACTAAAGAGCTCTCCAAAGGAGCCACTGATTTCATTCTAAGAAACCCTTAAGCTTGGTTTCCAAAAATGGGTAAAGGGTGCAGAACGACCTGATTTCAGAAAGGTCCCAGATTCTCTGAAAAGCAGTTTCCAGATTAGTACCCAAAAGTGAGTCAGGCCACGTAACAATTCTGAAATACCAGCATTAGCTGGTGGACTCTTTTTGCCCTCTGAATCATAGGAAAATGGATATTTTTGGCTGATAAAGAATAAGTGCTGGATCACCTCATCATTCTAGGGCCAAATGCCTAAAGTCAAAGAAACATTTCCTTATGTTGCAATACATTTCAATGTTCAACTAGGATGCATTTCTCTTCTCAGATGCACCAAGTGCCTCAATGTGAACCCCAAAAGAAGCATCTCAGTTCAGAGATATTAAAGTAGTAGTTTACAGGACTTTACTTTTGCACACTTTTCTAAAGACTGTTACAAGACAGAGAAAAAACAGATTAGCAGAAATCTAAGACAATTGTTGTCTGGATCTCCTTGCTGAATGTTTACAAAACATGGTTGCAGAACATAGCTCCACTTCATCACGTTTATCCAGTTTATCCAGTCCAACTTCTTGCATAGGAAAAGAGAAGACCTAATTGGTATAGAATCATAGAATCATTAAGGTTGGAAGAGACCTCAAGGATTATCTAGTCCAACCATCCCCCCACCCACTAAACCATGTCCCTAAGTACCAGATCCAACCTTTCTCTAAACACCCGCAGGGACGGTGACTCCACCACCTCTCTGGGCAACCCGTTCCAATGCCCGGTCATCCCTTCTGAGAAGAAATTTCTCCTAGTCTCCAACCTAAACCTTCCCTGGCGGAACTTACAGCCGTTGCTCCTTGTATAGATGAAGTAGACAATTTTTCATTAGATTAACATCCATCAACTCATTTAGTACAGGTAGCAAAGAACTGTTTAATAGTACTGCCTCAGTGGCTACTGTTACAAACCGTTTTGTTATGCTGGTGACTTAAGCGGTTGTGTATTCTGTTTCAAGTCCTCTCATGACTCCAAAATGCCTGTTTAGGATTTAACTGATGCAAAATACAAGACATGCACCTACCTTTTTCTTTCCTATAACAAACAAAAGCTGAAGCTAATCTGGATATATAGAAGTATGATCATAAATTCTCCTGAATGGCTGAATCACAGCCATAATCCTTTCATGTTTCACTGACATACATTCAGTCATCACTAGGAAAGAAAATCCCTTCTCTCAGTATGGGGGGACAGTAAGGTATATCAGGGGACCTAGCAGACTATTTCTGTCAGGAAAACGAAGCATTTACTGAGCTTGCTAGTGTAAGTCAGAACTTACTCAAGGCCTATATAAATATAAATACAATAAAAAGCAATATCAAAAAACCCAATAAAAATACCTGATAAATCCTAGCAATCTTTGCTTAGATATAGCAAGCTGAAACAACTCATTTGGCTTTTGAACTTCACTTCCAAGACCTCTTTGGGAAATAAGAGGGAATTTATTTTTTTAAACAAACAAACAAAGGTCTGGATAATATCAACTAACAATGTCAAATCCAGGCATGGTCTGCCAGAACCTGTGCCCAAACTATGACTGAATTCCAACAACCATCTGTTTTGTTAATTAAAGAGCATAGACTCTTTCAATTAGAAGCCAGGAATTTCCAGGATAAGCAGGATAGCAAAGCTCAACTCATGCAGCCTCCCAGGTGTGACTAAAAGAAAAGAGCCAAATTCAGATGACTGCAAGACATTACAATCCCTATTACACTGGCAGAACTAGCTGCAACTGCACCAGGTCTGCAATGCACCAAAACCCATGTATGACCATCAGCAATTCTCCTTTCTTCAGATTCTGGACTGTGGCTAGCTTTTTTCCTCTCTCTCAACCACTCTTGCTTGCTTATCCAGAAGCCTGAGGCCATAACTTTATGGAATATTTAATCTAGTTTTTTTCTCCTACTGTCTCTTTACCAGTCCACCACATGCTCATTTTCTGAAAACATCCATATTCTCAGAGATTTATTGACAGATAAATAAGTAAACAAATAGATGTTGAAGAGGAAGTGTATAAACCACCACTTCCAAACAGTTTCTGCAAGTTTTCTGCTTGTGGATTTCATAACCAGGACTGTTGGCTTCATTTGAAAGTTCAGCTATGAAATAAGCCCATACGTTTAACATGTTTTGAGCCAATTTTCAACTCTAACTAGACTGGTTTTGTTTGCTGTTCAGAGCAAGTTGTGACAGCACATGAGACAGTTGAAAGGGAATTAGATGAAGCATCCATCACCTGCAAATGTAAAACAAAAAGCTACATACTCAGCCTGTGCTCCAGGAACTGCCTGGTTAAGGAACGCGTTTGAATTGTTCTCGCTCCCAGTACCAGTCGAATAACCCATTATCTCAGCATTGAACTCTCGAAAGAGGTCTGAAAAAGAAAGGTTGCAATGAAGGGAAAATGACTACATCTGCTCCCTGCCTGCAGGGACTAGCACACACCAGCACTGCCACAGTTTGCTCTCTGTCAGCACAGCACATCTGCTGCAGCCTCCAGTCAACTAGATGCATGCACCAAGCAGTGGCGAGAGGGCTCACCAGCTGGCAGCGACTCAGACCGCAGCGTGTTCACTGTGCCCTGTGTTGTCACCGGCAGATAAGACGAGCAGAATTGAGGACTACTACGTGCAGTTATCTCTCATGTTGTAGTGGTTAAAGCCTAAAATAAAATCTTCAGTCATACAATGGTGACTTTGCGAAGGGAGCCTGAAGGAAGCTTCAGCCCACCAGGAGCTCCTTTGCAGCTGGAGGATCACAGCTGTGTAAAATCTCATACTACTGACAACTATGAGAAAGAAAGCCTCAGATGCATGGTTCTGATGAGATCCCACCACATTCTCCACTACTTCCATAGCAGTTTCCAAAAGGAAGTTGGCAGAATAATTCATAGCTTAGAGGGAAAATGGTCACACATTGTAAACTGTAAAAGTTACTTTCTTCTCAAAGATTGAATTTAACCACAATTTAAGGAAGGCTCTGTCAAATGTAATAGCATCCCGTAAATCAATTAATTGCTTATTCCAATTATATTCTTGTTACATTCTGTTTATAATAATGGACAACACACAGAAGGACAATAGCCTGAGCTATGAGAAGTTGCATGTTTCAGTGAAGAGAAAGTGAAAACTATTCCCTTCAGGTTACATGTACAAGTAGTCAGCTTTATTTACAAAGAGCTCTACTCTATGCAAACACCTTTTTTTTGGGAAAAAGCTGTGGTGGAACATATCAGAAATCAGCCCACTCCCTCTCTTCAATCTTGCCAATAAGATCTAGCAAAGCATTTACTTACTAGGTAGCGTTGTCACGTTCTCTAATGACATATCTCCTCCAATACTAGAATGAGAAAGAGAAATCACAGTTACTAATCTCATAGCTGGACACAGACAACGAGCAGAGTGAAAACCTAGCACACATCATGAGAAAAAGTGAAGGATGGTTAATTTGGTAACTATCAATATCACATTATGTGGACAGAAGTGGAAGTGCTATTGGGGAGAGTGACTGAGGTTTCAGTGGTAAAGATGCTTGTCAGAAGGATTTCATGATCTTGCAGCTGTACAGGGGTAACCATTATGAAATGGCAGAAAAATGCCCAGGACAGCTACATACCTGAATGATCGAGCCCTAAGGTACTACAGATTAGAAGGTTGACTTTGAGGCTAGCTCCAGCCTCATGAAGCCACTATAAGGCAGCACCAAACAGCCAGCCCTTGGGTGACAGGAGAACTGCAGCAGCAGCTCCTCATTCTCTTCTCCTGCTTCCTGCACAGGGGTGTGTTCTCTCCAGCTTTTCAGTGGGTGGGACACACTGAGGCCATGCTGTGGCTTATGAAGAAGCATAGACAACACAGAACCCCTTCAGTCACTGTCAACTGAGCTACATCATCACACCAAAAAAATTTAGTCTTTTATGACTGTGTATTGCATGTGGTAAAAGTGCTCTGGTTAATCACACTGTTTTCCATGGTGCTACAAAAAGTTCAGAGATAGCAAACTTTGAGAATAAGTCCCAAAAGCAATCAGTTCTGACTTGTTTGTTCCAGTGATTTTTCTCCACTTTTTTAAATTTCCAATTTGCCATCCCACCATAAAAATACAAACTATCACAAGCAGATAAAGATGAAGACATGAGAAAAGTCAAAAGGCTAGCTTAAAATCCATTGCTGAAAATACTTTCTGTGAAGCCACCCATATGACAAACCCTGGATCTTGATACATCTCCACAGGAAATGCTAGCCCAAGAAGAATATTTTTTTTCAACTTTCTGACAGCTGAAAGCCTCCAAAGATGTAGAAGAGAATAATATTCTTTACAGGAGAGAATATAGATCTCCTCATCACCTTGGCTGAAGACTTACCTCCAAGACAGTCCCCGGTATTCAATGTCCAAATCCAGGAGATTATCCGAGGCAATTCCTGTACCCGCCTGGACATTATTTTTCATTAAACAAATGAAATTAAAGCACAATTACTAACACAATCCTAATTCATGCATTAGTCATTTTATTTACTTTTGAGTGCATCTCTTCAAAAACTTTAAAAGGCATCTGGCTTTTCCTTAATCTTCATCCTGAAGAATGCATTGATACCTTTTGTAATTATTTACAAACATCATATTGTATATGATGCACAAAATGTATGATGGAGCTGTGGAACAAAAGCTTTCTTCTCATAGGTCTAGATGAGCTGAAGAACTCATTTACGGTTGCATTATTCAAGAATGATGAAAACATCTCAAACACACAAATGAAACTTTTTGGCTAATGATAAGGAACACTACACAAACTCAACAAAGAAAACAAACATATCTCAGAAAGAAGCACCCTAAGCCTTCTACACCAATTTGAAAAGTATTGTGGTAAATGGCAAGACTTCTAGTAGTACTACAGCAATGAGGAAAGCACTCTCTACACTTATCCTGAAGAATGAGGCAAGCTAGCAACTACATCCCTCCTACCACCACCAGAATTCAGAAGCAGAGTGCCTGCCAGCTGTGATACTGTAGATTCATGTTAAATTTGGGTACGGGGTAGTAGTTCAGTACAGCACAAGACCAGGCAGACTGTTTGCTGCTACCTCACAGTAAACCATACAACCACATTTTATTCTTATGTATAAGCTTTATTGAATTAATGGAAGACTGGTGTTCAGAATACCTGTTCATGGGCCAAGTGCAGCTCTGAGCCAGCAATGCACTACTGCAGTTTCTATGAGAGCAGATTTTATTCTCAGTTCCAACAGACTATACTTAGAAGCAGAAACATCTGCAGAGTCCTAGATATTATAGCATGGCAACCACAGCTATATACAGAATATCTTTCATTTGTCAATATTGCAGGTTTGCATTCAAATGCTTCTATTTATTTCAGTAGGCTTCTGTGTGTAGGAGTTTTAGCACCATGCTTGCCAGAGAGTTGTGAAGGCTTCATGGTTTGTACACACGATGTCTTTGTTGTTAAGGCTCAGATTCAGAGTAACCTATATTCCAATTACGTCCTTCTGCCCAGTGTTTCCTTTGAGCTGGCAGTAGAGTTTCAGTCTTTGACCAGTATGAGAACATTAGGCAGAAAGACGTAACTGGAATATAGGATGTCTGGATCTTGAGACATTCCTTCTAGGATACTAAAGATAATTATTGTCAGCAAAAGCTATATCTTGATAAAGAAATTAAGTATGACTTAAAACAGGCACAATAAAAAGACTGAATATCTTCTGAAATAGAGCAAGTCAGACTGTTCTCACCCTTTTACATCCTTATCTCATTAATGCTAAAATGAATAAAATGCTATTATCCAACATCCCTTAGTCACACACTGTTCCTGAAAGGACCGAGGCAAAAGAACAGGTTCACCAGTCTGTTCCTATTCAGAAAAACTTTGAAAACCACAGTAACCTAAGGCTTGTGCTATGTCCCATTAGTTTCAATGGCATCTGATCTCTTCTCCTGCCAATTCAGCAAACTATTTAAGCACCTCTTCAAAGGATTTGCCTGTGTCTTTACCTGAGTTCAAAAGCATGCGATATGTGCGTGGGGGGAGCAGAGTGCTGGAGAACTGACACTTTCTTTCTTGTTCTAGCTGCTGGATCTATTATCATCCATGAATGAATAGATCTTTGCTTCTAGGTACAACAGCTATTTCCCCTCCTGGAAAAACTGGAGCAGGTGTGTGTTTGTAGTTTTACCAAGAGAATAGTAAAAACGTTATCTTCTTACCGTCAAAGAATCCCCAAGGGCTGCTATAATTTTCACATCAGCCGGCTTTAGGAAATGCACTGCAAAGGAAAGAGATACAGTTGAACCTGGATAGGAAATAACTTTTCTTTTTCACCACTGTATATGTGAAACATGCCAGTGTGTATTCTGATGGTCAGATGTTCTTGAAAGCCCCAGGGGCTCTCTCCAGCTCATCTCATGTGGCTCTAGCAGCAGCATATACATATTATTCAGCATTTTGATGGTTAACATTGCTACTGAAAAGAGAAGAGCAAGGAGCAAATAACAGTAAGTTGCAAACAATATACAGCACCAAGATAAAGGTTAAAAAAATGCAGTATTAGACAAAGCAGGAACAGCATATTAAAGCTGTAAGAAGGCAGAGAAGGACTAAGAAGACAATATGAAGTTATTTGAAAAACTGAATACTCCTATGTCCTAGACTAATATGCATGAAGCTGGATTTCCAGTTTCCCTCCCAAGGTTTTGGTGGTATCACTCATAGGCTAGGTCAGCACGCAGATTTGGATTTTATTACAACATATTATGAAGTTCTCCACTGGCAGTGAGGTAAGTGCAGCTACTTAGAATGTTACCTTGCATGACAGTATGGCATTCTATCTACTAAGCAGCTGCCAAAAAACATGACATCTTTTCTGACCAGTATTTTTCACAGTCCAGCAGTCATTTCAGAAAAAAAAAACAAAACCAAAAAACCTCAGATTGAAGCACAGTTAAAGGTAATTCAGCCTTTTGACGTAAACCAACAAGACTACCTGAAGTTGCAAGAGGGGAGGACGGAGACCTGTCCTCACATAGCAGCTGGCTTCCATAATTCTAAAGAGAAAAAGAAAGCTGAATAGCATTTGGCTAGCAAATACAATCAGTAGTAACTAGGATCTTCCTAGTAGAGGCCAGGTGGATAAATCAGAGCCTGTTTAGCATGTGATTAACCAGACAGGTCTTGGTTGCTCAATTCAATAGTCATATTCGGTGTTGCTCAGATTAGAGTAGCATTCAGTGCTGATAACTGTGCTGTCTGAGCATGTGTCCTTACAGGTGTTTCTGGATGCATTTTGCCTAAACCAGGGAGTGCTTTCCTGTTCCGTGCCATGCCCTCACCCTCCAAAACGCCTCTGGCCAAAGGCTGATTTCACCTGTGGCACAGAGCATGACTCCACCTGGTTACCACAGAGGAACAGATGTGGTAGAATAACAGTGGAATGGTGATGGTGACACTTACTAGAGTTTGGTTAGGGTATGTGTAATTACTGTTCTTGTATGTCCTCAGGAATGGCTCAGCCTACAAAACAAGGCAAAAGAGTCAATGCAAAGCACTGGAAGAATATATAAAGATTTCCATTCCCCAACCATCAGTTCTTAGATGTCTACAGATGGTTAACAGCTTGATGGAAGTGAATCCCAGGATTATTTTTTTTAAAAAAAAAAAAAAGGCAATTTTTCAATCAATACAACAACAATGTGAAGCTGGGGCAATATTTTTACACAGATAGAACTTACAGAATATGCTCAGGACCCTGTTGCATGTGATTAACCATAATCTTGTTCATGGAGCTTGCCCTCCATCTCACAGGGGAGTGCTCCAACTGCTACCAGTGGCAGTAGCAGATGCTATGTGGGCAAGAGCCAGACTCTCTCTCAGAGAGACAAATCTCCAGTCAGTTGGTAAAGGCTCATGCAGAGTCCCAGCCATGCCTAGCACCTCCACATAAACAGAGGCACTCTTGTAACTTACCTCACTTGGACATTTGAGAACAATCTCATCTTCTATTTGCTGATTATCTATCTTCTCCCCTAAGGGTTCCAGCTGTGGGAAAAAGGAGGTGCACAGAAGAAGAGTGAATGAGTATGAGAGAGCAATGGGTAACGCTGTGCTACCAGCCACTGGAAACCACCTCTGCAACACAGTAAGACAACTGCAGTGCACTGCACCTTTGCTGGCAGCTGCCAGCATGCACTGCTGCTTGGTGTGCTGAAGAGGCTAATTCCCATACACTGTGAACGTGGCCTGATGATCAGTGTGCCAGGCAGGCATCATCTCCCTGAGTGAAGTCCCAGCATCCCAAGCCTTAACATGCCCTGACATTTACTGGTTTGCTATGACTGGTTTAACAATTCAGGTGACCTTTTTTCACATGATCACTCTTTTCCTTTGTAGACACAATTAAATGTTCAGAAGAGATAGGGCTAGCTACCTAGTAGCCCCCTGCGGGGGATTTTCTGCCAAGGACAGGAAGGAATGGACAAGGAGTGACCAATATAACCTTTAGAAATCTTACCATATTGTTCCACAAAGCACGTGCAGCCTGGGAATGACACTTCTGGCTGAAGTGGAAACAGTCTGGGGCAAAATATGAACTGTCTGGCAGCCCCTCCTAGAGAACAAGACAGGTGCTGTCACAGAGGCAGTACATGTGCAACAAGCTGTGCCTTATCTCCCCTCTCCTCCAGCGAGATATCCCAGCTGACTTCAAAGCGAAGCAGCTGCAAAGGCCTCTGAGCCCAAGAGAATTAAACCAGACCAGCGAACACTAGCAAGTCAGAACTAAGAAGTCTTTTAAAGCTTTTTAATATAGGATTTCCAAAGTAATAACTTATACAGACCACTATGATTCTGGGCACGGAATACCTGGGCACAGATATTGATTGTATTCTTTAATTCCCATAAGATTCACACATTATAGACTTCTGAAGCATGTCAGTTTTCATACTAAAAGTAATTTTATCAAATTACTGGAAAGGACTTTGTGATATATGGGGGATATAGGGCGAGCGCTCCCTCGTGAAGACTTTGAACTAAATAGCTACTGCGTGATCGCCTGGTTGCAGTGGAGTGGACTCAGCGCCCCAAATCGTGTCTTCAAGGTCTGTATTCCTGTTGCCCATTATTTCCAAGTTATTCCTCAAGCATTTCCTGCAATTTTCGATGTCAACTTAACTGAATATAATAATTATTAGGCCAGAAAACTTCTGGTCACTTTTACAGCCAAGACAATTTTGAAAAGTCAGTGGAATTGCACCAGGATTTACTGTAGGGGCAGGGTTTTTTGGTTGTTTTTACCTGTGTTTTTGGCATGTTCACATTCGTCAAAAAAGGCTGTATAACCACTGTGAAATCATCTCTAGTGTCATACCTTCCACTCTCCACTAACTGGCGGGTTCTCTCCTAAAGAATAAAAGAAAAGTTGTCACCGTTCCTCCTTTTATGTTCAGCTCATCAAGTGCTTCCATTCATTTACATCTCAGCCCAGGGGTTCCCCCTCCCTAGTGAAGAAACCTAGACATGGCCATGTTTTCTAGCTTGTGCCAGACAGAAAACGTAGATGTCTTTCTGAAATAGGCATCCCAGGCTTCTTTGCAGAGGCAGCCTGGGGATAGCTGCCTGACTGACATGGGCAAGCAACCTGCTCAGTAATTAGATTTTCTGTCAAAAAAATGTTCTTCAGAACCATCAAAGTATTTTTGGTTTGGCTGACATCCCATGCCCAAAGTTTGTTCCTGAGTTATCGTGTTCTTTGACTTAAACTGATCTCTAACAAGACGAGTGATCAAAAAACTTCTGGCTTTCTGACATACTCTACTTTCGATGGCTCTCTAACAATTTTTCTTCTCAGCTGTTTTAATGAGTCAGGATTATAAAGACCGCGAGCCTACCCCCATCTCCCCGTCACCTTTTTTTTTTAAATCACAACTACAAATATGTCATTAAAATGAGTGGAAACTGGCTCCCCACCTCCACACATTTGCCTCTCTGTGGTCCTTTGATCAAGAGGAGGATGACATTAAACCTGTAACAAATGCCACATGCCTTACCTGATATCTTCTGTTAAAGTAGATCAACTTCTTTAACTCATTGGAATCGTCCTTAGGGTTAACGACACAAGAGCATAGGAGCCTGTGGGATGAGAGCATGGGGCTGAGATATGCTCCTTTGTTTTCTCCCATTCCCAAGCTGACAAGCTGCAGGGTTAAAAGCTTCTCCAAGAGACATTTCTCTGAAAGGCTGCTCAATGGGAGCATTAGCTCTCATCTCTGAGTTTTTGCACAGCCCTGATTCTTGAGCAGAAACATATTTATTAGGAATAAATTCATGAATGTAAAGCGAGGAAAAGACTTCATGCAAGCAAAAACCATACTGTTGCCCACAGCAAGGTTTTGGCAGCAGGAGTGACCTCTGTGGGGAGAGGCCAGGCCTGCCTGTGCTGGACACAGCTGGCTCCAGACAGCTTCAACAGACCCACTGCAAGGCACATCTGAGCCTGTCAGCCAAGATGGCGGTGTCTCTATGAAAACCTGTTTAAGAAAAGGCAGAAAACACCAGAGAAGGAGAGGAGGAGAGAACAACAGCGGGAATAATGAGGAGGTGCTCAGTAGCAGAGCAGACACTCCCCCGAAGGAACCACAGCTTGTGGATGAGCCCATGCCAGCACAGACACATGTCTGAAGGACACGTGACAGAGCACAGGATATGAGCGAGATGAAGGAGCAGCAGAGAGATACCACTATGCCCAGACCCCGACCCTCTATGCCACCTATGCCTCACTGAAGGGACTGAGGGTACCCTGCAGCAGTAGCAAGTGGGGGAGGGAGAGGTGCTTGGAGTGAAACTGAGCTTGGAAATGAGGGAGGATAGGTGCTTAAACTTTTTTATTTGTTCATTTCCCAATACCTGAATCAGTAATTAAATATTTATGCTAATAGACAATAAATTAAATTGTGTTCCCCAAATCAACACTGTTTTGCCTGCAATGGTACTTGGTGATTTCCCTGTCTTTATTTTCACCCATGAGTTTTCTTGCTCACTTTCCTCTTGTTCTCTCCCCCATGCTGCTAGGGTAGGGTGAATGAATGGCTGTATGGATGCTTGGCTGCCACCTGGGGCCAGCCCACCACAGAAACCATTCATAAGTACACCTGTGCAACATGCTTTGCTTCAGCAGAATGATGCAAGCATTCTACAAGACAGAGTTCCCACAAATGTATTCTAATCAACTGAGAGGATCACATGTTGGAGGATGGTTCGCATGGAGGATGGTAGAGCACCGAAACAGATGCCAAGACTGATGCTGGAATCTCCATCCTTCAAGAGACATTTTAAGTTTTTGTGAACTCATGTTGGCTGCTTTTATCCCTCCCTGAAATTTTGGTCTAGCATATGAATTCTTTCTTCTGACATTCCCCCTCTTCCTGGGCGTGCCTCATTATTACTTGACAAATCCAAATGAGAAAAAGGACTCCTTTTAAAAATCCTGTCATATGATCACAGTAAGGTATCCCTGACAGAGCATTTAGAGAAATAATTCGTATAGAGATGCAGTTGATACATATAAGTATACACAGATCCTTACCACCTCCAAACTTGTCTTAATGGAGAGCAACTAACGAAACAAGATTTTACTGCTTTTCCGAAACCAAGCAAGTCCTGCCAGGAGTGAGTCTGGACCCTACCCGAGTCACCAGGAGCTCACTGAGATGCAGACCTGCCAGTTCAGTGGCAGATTCACATTGACCTGGAAGGATAGTTGAGCCATGAGGCAACAGGCAGCATGATTAAGCATTCCAGACATCTACTTGAGAGCCTAATTAACAGTAAAACTAGTAATCAGCAATAAGATTATGGAGATCTCAAACTACAGAAGCAAGAGAGAGAGTTTTAAGACTGCAGAAAGGTAAACCTGTAAATAAAGCTAGTTTAAAGTGATAAACTAAGAAAAGCCTGTGTCTTAATCTCTTCTCTGTCTTTGCTCAAAGAGTGCACAGCTGAGCTCTTTCTGTTCTGGCTAGAACCTTGCAGCATAAGTGATGAGACATTAAGATGGCATCTCTACAAAAAGTGGTCACAGCAGGGCTCAGATGCAGACAGGCAGGTATTTGTAAATGCTGTGTTGAGGTCAACATGTAGGTACATGTGCACACACAGAGGAAGGTGTTTGGTGCTCTGAAATACTAGAATTTTTTTCCCTTTAAGAAAAAAGTTTCCCAAGAAGACCTTGCAGCCCTCTCTGAGCAATGCCAAGAGCTGTAACATAAATCATCTTCAAACCTCATAAGCAGCTTTGGGCAGCTGTTGTTTGCTGATGCGTGCAGCTCCCGGAGGCTCGCTATGGAAAGCACTGTCACCAGGTTCACAAATGCCCGTGGAACCTGCCGAGAGAATAAGCAAACCCATGGCCAGTGCCCGGGGTACAGAGTGCCATCTTTGCCCCTGCACAGCCACAGCAGATCTCTGGGAGCAGCCTGCTGATTCAGGCAGCTTGCATTATTTATAGCAGGTGTTCACAGTACTGTCTCAACAACTGATCCCACATAATAATAAATTACAGCCCCTGCCTGCACTGCCTAGTTCTTTTTCAAACGCTGATAGCTGGTCGCTTGAAAATGATGACTTCAAAAAGGTCCAAACAAGTTGTTATAGGTTTCAGCATGGCTCAGACACCTGCTAACTCTTTGAGTACTCTCAACACCCTCATCTGGAATACCAGAATTTCTCTCAATGACCACAAAATCCATACTTATTTGCAGTATAATGAACAAGCAAAACATTTTCTAGCCATTGAATACCATAAGTTTGTTCTAATTTGTTGTAATACTTTTTATGTTATTTGTCCACAGCACATCAGCTAGAAGTGAGCACATCCTTATTCCTTTGGTAAAATACTTCTCCAGCCCTTTCTGTCTCTCACAAAGATTCTCCTGCAAGCAAGCATCTCTGCAGACAGCAGTGCTCCGCAGATGAAAGCGGAGAACTAAATTCTCAATCAATAATCAGTGACTTCTTTACAAACAGAACACAGTCCCAGCTCCCACATACCAGAAAAGTTTGTTTTACCTCTCTGTGAAGTAAGTCCAAAGCTGTTTGTAGATTGTAGGTGTAATTTTCAGGAGAATAGTGTGCCTGTTGAAGCAAAAGGATTGAATTCTATTGTCAATCAGTTTACTCAAGCAGGCACAACAGCAACTAGCTGGAGTCTCTCACAGCAGCATTCACGTTTCTAACTCTTAGGTCAAGAGTAAAAGTCTTAGGCAAAACTGTCCTGCCTCTGCTTTTCTTCTTACCCATCACAGCTGTCTCACTCACAAGATCTAGTGGCCACTGGATACCAGCGAAGGAGCAAATTCAGGAGGCATTATTAGACATCACAACATCCTCCATCCCCAGGCTTGCTCAGGCCAGTCTTGAAAGCATGGCCAATGCCTCACTAACAGGGACCATCTTTGGGAGAGATCAGGTTGTACAGAAGTAAGTTTGTTTCTGCTGTACGGAATATTAGCAACGTGCCTCCCATGTGCTCCTTACCTGCCACAAATAATAACTGGCAAACGTAGGTGTTTATCTGAGAATGAAATCACTTCACATACTTGCCTCTCGGCAGCAAAATTTCCTTGTTCCATTTGAGTGATTTAAATCCTCTAATTTAATATTCTCAAAGAATCCAGTTTTTATTTATTGACTTCTGGAAATATTCAACAGTCAAATAAACTTCCCTATGAGAAAAGTCTGTTTTATTTTCAGCCTTAATTCTCTTTGATTTAATTTCAAGCAGAAGTTTATTGAAAGCCCCGCTAGCCTACTCTACAAAACTAGACAGTTCAATTCCCTTATTTATTTCCTAAGTCACAGCTCACCAAGAGCACTGTGGTTGGCACACAGAAAGGAAGCATCACTGTGATCTTTGGATGCAGACGTGCTATCTCCTTGCCACCCACACTCATGAGCAACTGCCGTTTTGTGTCTGGGTCAGAAGCAGAAGGTAGGAATGGTTAATTTGCTCCTTCCTTGTTTTATAACCATCTTATTGTGCTGCTTTCTGGTTTTCCTGATCTGAAATGAATCATGCAAAATTAAAAGTATGTGCTCGCCTAATTGTAAGTAGGTAAGACTCATCACTATGTGAGGATTCTGCTACAGTCTTCCATCTTGTCTATACTCATACATAACAAAGACTATATACAGTCTGTGATTCTGTGATAATTGCATCAGCATGAGCTGTGGGTAGAACCATACTCATAGCACTGAAACTGGTAAGAGAGTACCAAGTGAGACTTCAGAGTGTGACAGTGCAAAAGGCAAAGAGCAGCAAAGCTCCTTGACCTTTTATCTACAGGTGGTAAAGTGACTAGATAATGGAACATTATCTTGGTTAATGGCAAAACAAAGTAGCCACAATGATATAGTTGACAGGTGTTCTAAAGATATAAATTAATTTATCATAACATCAGGTTGAACAGCATGAAGGTCTCAGTACAGTTACACTCCAGAGCTGCACAAATGAGACCTACCTTATTCTGGTCTCACCCACTGAATTTTGCCCTCTCACCCACTGCAATGCATAGAAGCCCTATGCCCAGGCTGGCCCAGCTCACGCTGCAGGCAGCAGCGCACTTACTGGATCGTTGCAGAAGTCACATAGGTCATTTCCTCCTATGAAAAGGGTTATGATCTTCCAGTCAGTCTGCATATTTATTCTCTGCACACAGAAGGAGACAGAATGAAAGTTATTAATAAATAAATTTTAAAAAAACCCAACCCCCAAAAAAACAATAAGGTAGAGGGGCAGGGAACATACTAAACACAGATTTAACATTTCTAGGGGTACCTGGCTACAGTTCTCTAAGCATCCAAAATCTCTAAGCAACAAAAATGAATTTGTAGTCATGACTGAATATGTAGAAACTAAGATCAAAATAAGATTTACAATACCAGTAGTACCATGCAAAATTATTTGCTTCAGAAAACTGCTTAAAATCCAATCTGTATGCTTTTCTTAGTAATATCATATGTATACACTGAGTGACTCCTCCTACAGTTCTAAGAATATATCTTTGTTGCAAAAATGATGGTGTATGTTTTACTGTGTCATAAATAATGCAACTATCCTGCTGAAAAACCCTGGAGGGCAATAGATTTTGGTCTTGCTGTGAGACAAACTGCAAAGGATACAGGGGCAATATTAACTCTATCTAGCAACACTGGAGAAAAAAAAAAAATCACATTTTTTCCTCTGGAAGGGTTTTGCAAAGGGATAGCTAATGCCAGGTAATTATGCTTTAGCAAACACACACCTTCTTAGTTTTGAGAAAAGGTTCAGATACACTTAGTACCATGTAGCTGATGTTGTATTGAATATCTTAACACTTCAACTTCCATGCAAAATACCACTAAGAAAAAGCAGCAATAATATATCAGCCTCAAATGGTTTAAAAACCTCTATCTTCAAAGGCAGAAGGCAACATATCCCAGCTGGTAGGCACACTGTTCAGTAGTTTGGTCTCAAAACATACTTATCCAAATTAAAAGAGGGGAAATTTTTCCTTCTGCACTCAAAAAGGTCTTTTAAAAAATGATTTAAGAGCTTCTTTTTTTTTTCTAAGATACATGACATCTATGATATACAAAGATTCTAGTTAGAAAGAAGCTTATTAGTTAAATAAAAAAGTTTCAGTTAAATGAAAGGTATTTGCATTCATTTCTGTTGTGTGATGTTTCCAAGCCAATACGTATGACAGAGTAGTACTTAGAAACCTTGAATGGCTTAAATAAAAACCATTTGACTGCTTGATTGTTAGTTGCTATCCCTTTTAATCTCATTTCAGATACAGCCATCACAGTGAAATTTGTTTACAAGAAAGTGAACAAAAAAGAAAGGTACTGCAAATATTTTTGCCAGTACGTATTCACCAGAGTATTTATACTTGACACACACACACAAGTTATCTTGAAGGCTTTTTGGCTGCTTTCCAAATGCACAATTAGAAAGCCAAAATAATATTGGCCTAAGTATAACTTAGGTCACTGATTGCGTAGCACATTTGCCAAATGACAAATAGCAAATGTTCAAAGCAGCAGTTGAGGTGAAAAATATGCAAGCAGTCCCCTCAGCCTAACATGTGTTTTATAGACCATTAATCAAGTTATTCCTAACAACAAACGTGTAAGTCAAAAATAAGCTGATGACTACGTGAGAGAAGGTACTAAATTGTTTTTGAAGAAAACAAGTCCTTTCCTCACTTCACATGTTCACTCCACATGATTTGCCACTTGAAAAGCTTGCCCCCAACATCCTAGCCCATATCATTACTGCTGGCAAAACCACGTGCTTACAAGATAATTCATAGTACCACAGCAAAACCCTAGCAGGGAAAAAGTTCTGTCATCTTACCGGGTGATGTAGGTCAGGAGGGGAAGCAACAGCACTGAATTTACCAGCCACTTGTGGTAAAAATTATAAGGTTACAACTATCTGGGTTTGATAGTAGCTATCACATGCTGCTACAAATTCATTTAAGACAAAGCTACAGATTATTTTTTACTGACTCACACTCTGTACTGGGGAATATTACACTGTGCAGTGCTGTGCCCACAGTTTTAATGTTTGGCATCTGCTGTCAGCCTGTTAGAAACTAACGATGCCACATAACTTCATCTTTCTAAAGATATTAATGACATCATAAACTCACAGTATCATTCTTCATTCGGTCCACCAGTCTTCTAACCTGTGCAGGAACATCCCTAAAAGTAAAAGAAAAAACAAATCATATAAGTAAAATAATAAAAATTTTAAAAATCAATCCTGCATAGACAACAATGCAAAGAGGAAAGCTGATGAATAGAAATCCCTCACATAATGACAAAAAATTCTGGAAAAGTCCAGTTTTCATTGAATGAGAGGTATGATACCTAAAAAAGGCAACATTTTGAGACAGTGATGGGAAAAAAAAGAAGTGAGAAAACAATTAGCATCCAACAGGTGCTGGACCACTTTGCAAACGATGCAGTTACACTTTTACAAACTATATAGAAAAATATATAGAAAATAGAAACTTCATAGAAACTACACACACTAAAACCAAACTATATAGAAAATACACTGCACTGCCACAAAATAAATACACACTCTTTCCCAATATTAGACAGATGCTATTGATACACGTGTCACTGAAGCATTCATGCATGTATCAATGTTATTACATAGCCTCAAGCCTCTAAGGCATGTCTTATCATCTTTTTCTCTTGGGAACAGGTCTTATAAGAATTTCGTTGAAGACTGAGCATAGTGCTCTCTAGGTAATTCCCAGTTCTGTCACAGGCTGACCATAAGCAATTCACAATTTTCTTAGTTTGTCTACACGAACTCTTGGTCCTACTGACATGGGAGTTTGAATATAATTTCTGTAAAAAGGGCATCTTTTTCCTCTGCCTCACAATAGGGATGTGAAGCTTTCTGACTAGTGCTTGTAAAGTGCTCTGTGTTTCTTGGTTGAAAATGCTAGAGAAAGCATTGCTTTTGCTGCTAATTTATTTGACATAGATGAGAAAAAATTGCAAAGTCCCCCTCACATTTCTTGGTTTTCATGACATAGATGGCCTCAAGAAATATATTTGGGCTTGCCTGTCAGCCTTACTGCACTCCTACCAAAGTCCAGGGTTTAGGCCTTTTTCTGCTAGAACCAAGTTTTAGAGAAAAAATCAATTTTCTATTTAAAAGAGTTTTCCTCTTACTCCGCACGGCTCCCTGCCACAGCTTGGTTGAGCGCAGCATTGTCTGAAGTATGCGTTCCAGTGCCAGTGGAATACCCTATCAGGGATGGGTTGAACTCACGAAGAATGTCTGCAGAAAAAGACAGCACCCTGAAATGTTGCTTAGTTAGCGATTATAATGGTTAGACCTTAGTAAAAGTCCACTAAAAAGCTTTAAGAGTTACCTATAAAAAAAATTAACCTTCAAGTTAAATGTGGACATTCATTACCATAACAACTGTTTCCTTGCCTTCAAGATTTCTGAATTTCATGAATTCAGGTATCTCATGACCTAATGTGGTC
This sequence comes from Psophia crepitans, assembly GCA_013399095.1. Classification (NCBI taxonomy): domain Eukaryota; kingdom Metazoa; phylum Chordata; class Aves; order Gruiformes; family Psophiidae; genus Psophia; species Psophia crepitans. Next base: position 1,075,419 of record VWZZ01003502.1, read on the forward strand.
GTCTTGGCTAGCAGTGCTGTTTTGCCTGGTAAGTGAAGCTGAGTAACCGTGTGCCCAGGCAGGGATCTCTCATGCCATCATACTCTAACTGCAGGTGGGTTGGAACCAAATCTTTTAGCCTGATTTCCCCAGATGTATTAACCCCAAATACCTAGGACTGATTCCCTTCTAGACCTTAGGTTACAAACTAGCCTTAGAAACACCTCAGATCTAAAATGCCCTGGCCTCTAAAAAGCATGTAAAGTCTGATTTTGTAACACGATTCTGCTCCTGCCTAAAACGACTTTTGCATAAAATCAAAATAGTTTCTTTAGGCTGTGATCTAAGATCTTTGATTCATCTACCCACAACACATTTTGGACAGAACTATAACCAACAGAAGAATACTGCAACAACCAAATCCCTAGGAATTACAAAATACATAGTTAAGTCATGCACAGAAAATTACAGCCTGGTTGTTATGCAACTTTTACACAGCACTGGATATTGAATAAAAAGGGATTGGTTCTGCCATGCTACAAACTATAAATCTTTCTTTATGTCTTTTATAATAACAACTGTTTTAATAAACAGTTCCAGAAATCGATAAAGTTTAAAGAAAAAAGCACTTACTGGCTAGTGTCGTGACTGTGCTTATGTTTTCATTTCCTCCAACACTGTTAAAAAGAAAGAAAAAGAAAAAAATGTTCCGAGGTATGATGGACTTGGTAAGGCAGTGGACCCAGTAAGAGAGCTCCCCCTTATGGGGTTTCTACACACGTACACAGTACGTTCTCTGGTGGCTGTACTAAGTCAAAGCAAGCTCTTCGTGCGCATACCAATGGGGTCACAAAATCAGAGAGACTGTCATAATCATAACAGTTATATTCAAAGCCGTGTACACTTGCTGCCCTTTCAATTCTCTCACGTGACTTAACATGCTCAAATCTAGCTGAAAGAAATTAGAATAGTTGCCATCTTTGCTATTGTTGATCCTATTAAAATATTTATTGCTTCCATTTTTAGTTAACAAATCCTTTGTATCCATAACAACGAATTCTAAAAGCATCTATTTCACAATGATTTCACTCAACTGGAAGAATACTACTAGACTAGTAAAATTCACTATGTCTGTGTGGTCTTTACCTTCTTTCGTGCTGTAGAGCATGCTAGCATACTTTTCCCTCCACGTGTCAGTAGAATATTATTAAATATAGAAACATAGGAAGTTGAACTTACAATGTCTCTATAGCATCCCTTTAATTTGGAATATTTTGAAGTGCTGTAGTACTGGTTTAAACCTCTTACAAAGTTGCAGTGTTTCAGATGGATAAGAAATTATGAACAGAGAAATCAGCCTGACAGGTGTGGTATTAAATATCACAGTTGCAGAATAATAAGTGAGCATGATTGCCTTTTGGTAGAGTGGCTTTTTGACCTGTCTAATAAAATGCTGCATATCTAAAAGTTGGTACTGACTCATAACTGTTCTACATGATGTAAGCAATACTGGGAAAGGGTCAAGGAAAGATACCAGCAGCAAAAAAAAGATCCCATTCTGACATTTCATAGACTGCTGACGCTAAATGAGGCAAATGAGTGACATGGGCCACAGTGGGGAAGAGCAGGTAGGATATAGAAAGAGCAGGGACAGAAAGGCAAAGCGCTCAAGTGGTGCAACGCCACTGGGATCTAGAAGGCCCCTTTGCAATAGCTACAACTGTAAGAGGAAAAAGGGACCATCTTAACAAGGACCCTGTTTCATCTGTGTATCCAGGCCTATTCCAGCCATGCTACATCATACTCTAGATAGCCACCAGTTTGAGTATTTTATTTAACACGAGTAAAAGTACAACTATGTGCCTCCATGCAAAATGTGAAGTCAGATTCATTCTCCACAAGGTTCCGTTTGTTACAAAACCCAACTATACATATCAAACCCCAAGAAATTGGGTTTCCTCTTATTGTGTGTGTGTGGGGAGAACTACTGGGACTCACCTCCAAGAAACACCTCGGTATTGAGTTAGGACATCCAGAACATCATGGGGTTTGGACGCTGCCCCATTACCTGCCTGGAAACAGAAGAGGAGTTCACCTTCAGAAAATATGAATTGCTACAGTGACTAGTTCTCTGACTGAGCCTACTGAAAATAAAGAGGACGTCAATGAAGCAAGCTACGTCATCTTCCCAAAATATAACAGATCCTTGTTCACAAGGGGACCAAGGGCTGAGGGTATTCTAACTCTGCTCCAGTGAATTACCCTCTTCTACCAACTTCTTGATTAGATCAAGGGGTGAAAAAAATTGGTTGAGAATGTTCAAAATATTCATATAATTCTAAATTTACATATGAAATAAATAAGATAGGAATGGTCCTGAATGAATAATTTATTACAATGTTCCTCACATTAAGAAGTGGTACAGTTGATTTTATGTCTTCCCTCCCCCAGTTTCCCCAAGAAAAAAGACTACAAGAATTTAATGTGGTAATTAGCACAGAGCACATAAGAAACATTAATTATGATATGAGCTGTGAAGCAGTCATCACTGATTGGAGAATCACAGCCAGCCTAGGGGTAACGAGTTTACGTAGTTGCAGGAATAGTGTTAAAAAAAAATTCTCAAGAGAGGTTACACTTGACACACCTGATGATCTATTGCAATTTTACTCAAATATTCAGTTAGTATAAAAGGACATATCTTTATATGCTTTGGTATTATCATATCTTATAAATCATATATATACACACACACAATTAGCTGCAGAATTTGTTCCTTCTATTCACACTGCTTATTAACAGCTTTGAAGGCCAATACCGTGGGAGCTGCCTAGAATCAATAAAGAAAAGCAATTGTTGCAAGTCCACTCTAGTAGGCTGATTTTGCTGCTGTGCAATCTAATTTTGCAGCTCTTCCCTGTGTGGCCCTCTTGTGGACTTTAAATGGGAACTGTGCACTCAGATTGGAGTCATGATCTGATTACCAGTCAGTCAAGGTGGAATATGGAAAGGAATATGTGAAAAATGTGTTTGGCTCAATAGGGCCTAACTGCATGCATTCTATTTCTCGGGTTAAAAATTCAGAAATGCTTTTTCATCACTTGCTTTAACAATGGTTATCCAGTGATTTTTACTTACTGTGAGTGAATCTCCCAGAGCAGCAATCACCCGAATATCTGCCGGTTTCAAATTATGAACTAATAAATAAAAAAAATAAAGCTAGCGTAAGGGAAGGAGGACAGAAAGAAATCTTCACACTGTGATGGTTATCAGAAATTTTCCTTAGAATAAGCATAAAGCATTGCAAAGACAGTATTTTAATATTCATGACAGCATCAGCTCAGAATGACAGACACTGACAGGCATCAAACCAGAAATGATTCTTGGTACCATAGCTGGGCATTAGCTACAGCAACAAGCTACTGCATCTACGCTTACTCAAATTCCTTTTAACCACTGGAAAAGACTGAAAAGCAGGCATAGCTCTGGCACCAGCACAGGGCAGAAATTTTGAGACCATCACAGCTTCTGAGGGAAGACAAAACCCACCTGGGGACAGAATTCCGCATGGCTTTGTGCACCACAGACCTTACTGACAAGAGCCTTTATTCCATACACACAGTTTTACCACACCTGCAGCAGAAGTATCCAACTCCCTCCTGTCTTTTCCACTGTCACGCCTTTGTTTCTACACGGAAGGTGCAGTTGCATAAGCTTGCACCATACTTGAGGGAGAGCTTGCATCTTGCTATACAATTTCTGCCATTCCAAAAAGAATCTTAAAAGCCACAGTCAATAGAGTGCACTGTCTCAGAGAAAAGCGTACCTTTCCTAACTAAACCCGGTTCCTGTTCCTCTTCTATCATCAAATGAAGTAGCTCTACAATAAAACTGCATAGGACTGTACCTGAAACTGGAACTGTATCAGAGGGATCCCGGTCAAAACACGGAATATTTGTTCCATAAATCCTCTCCTGCAAAGACAGACAGGGCAAGATTTCACATCAGACTTGCTATACTCTGGTTGTGATAAACCATTTATATCTCAAAGCATTAGATTAACTTTTTTCCTACATTTTTTGGTATATGTCTACCCAGCTCAGCCTGTCCTCAGGATGTTCATGTAAGTGCCCTTTGAAGGCAGACACAAGCTCAGTCTGCTCAGAAGTCTCATGGCCATGTTAGTGCAGCACAGCTCTTGCCTACCAGTGGTGCCAGTTATTTCAGACTCTGCCACGCTGTGTTCAGCTATGCAACATTTTCTGTGCCCATACTTTGAGCTAGGTGAGCTCACAACTTTGTGAGAAACTGTTTGAACATCCTCAGCACAAAACTGTACCTTTATCAGCAGGCCACGAGCCTGCCTTCCCTGCGTGCAATCCCCTACATGCAGCCAGGGATTTGCCCTCCAGGCTCTTTTTGGGTTGCAGCCTACTGACAAGGCTGCAAGGTCTACTGTTAGTGAAGGCTGACCATCAGTATAGCAGAGCAGACCATCGCACAAGAATCAAGGACACGTGTTTGCTCCAAATCTCTCTACAGAACTCCTTAAGTAGGCTAACTTGCCCAAGGAAAATATACCTGTGTGTCTTGTCCCATTGCTCCATTTTGTTTTTTTATTTAAAAAAAACCAGCCAAACCAACAAAAACCCCAACAAAACACAAACATAACAGTGTTGCTTCTTGGCTCCTACACCATAGCTACTAGAAAAATCACAGTGGTAGGTATCATTGCCCCATGCAGATGTCTATACACCCTGAGTAACTAACAAAACAGATGACATGGTATTAAAATGAGAGAAGTGTGGATTACTATTCCAATGATGTATAGGACATTTTGAGTGCAGATGTGGTCTAGCCACTATGTTCTGGGGCATGAACATACCATCACCTCCCTCTGCAGCTGCTTGGGATCACCAAGTTCTGCTCAGAATCAGAGTACCATAATGAAAAAACCCCACACAGCTGTTTATCTCTCCGCATCTAATCTGCAACTATGTCACAAAAAAAGAAAAATGAAAAATCCGTTCTTCAGTTTTACTATGGGGTAAACAAAATAAAACCAGACCCACGCAGCGGTGTCATGCTGGTCTGATCTAGCTTCCTCCACAGTAGGACTAAATGGCCCTATTTTTACTATCTTCTTATCCCAGAGAAATTAACATTGTTATCCAGATGTTTAAAAAAGGTTATTAACAGTGAAGGCAAGGCTTACTTCAGGCTGGCTGAACACATCTACCTTAAATTACACTTTACAAAATCCACCAAGGAGAAAACATGCTATTAAGCATCTGACTATTTAGTCAAGCATGGAAATAAAGAGCTGGAGGTTTGTATTTAGTTTTCCCAGGTAGCATTGTTTAATTAGGCTATAACATACTCTCACCCACCTGCCCCACTCCCTGGAATACACTCAGTCCATATGATGCAAACAGTCCTACTGTACCTGAGATGTTTCTTTTGTGTTTGATCTCTCCAGGGAAGATGAGTAGTTACTATTTCTATATGTGAACAAATACGGATTTTCCTGCAGAATGAAGAGAATATGTTTACCAACCCTAGTGGAAACACAGTCAGCTGATGTTAAAATCTTCTGGCTAGATTTTCCAACAGAAGAAAGTCTTTACAGTATTAATTTTTGAATTAAAATGGCACTAGTGAAGTAAATCAAGTTAGACCTGAAAATTAAGCCCTGGTATGCTCTAGGCACAGCACCACCTTTTGCCTTAAACCTAAGATCAAACAAAACACATAATTCCATTTCTTTGATGCTTTAATTGCTGTTCAGTGAAGCCTTTGGATGCCAGCACTATTTTATCACTATCAAATTACTGAAATCAGAACTTATATGCCAAAAACATTCACGAACTTGTTCTTTGAACCTGAGATGGTCAGACCTTGAAGATACTACTGGGCTATTGACGGCTGCGGGGCCTAAACCTGACAGCAGAGTCAAATCACAGAAAAGCTAAATAATATAAAATATATGGATTCAATTTTATTGCTGACACAGATTTTAATACTAATAATGCACCCCTGATATCCGTAGTTAATAAATTCAGATTAACTAGTTATGTTTTGAATAAAAAATATCTGACACAGTAAGATGATTTAACTAAATTTTGTCAGAAGTTCTTGTTTTCAGAGTTTCAACTTCATAAAATCAGGAGTCTGTGTCAATGAACTTGAAGAGCACTAAATTTTTAACAGTGCACTATCTTGGGGAAGAGCACATTCCCAAGAACATCAGAAGATGACAACAGTATTTGAACACTTAGAAATCCTGCAAAGAGTAAATAAAATCTCACAGTAATAAGGAAAGCCTTTTACCTGAGATGGACACTGGACATGAAGCATTTTTGTGACATCGTAAGGCTGCTTCTGTCCAACTGGCTCCAACTGTAAAGGGAAAGAACAGAGGAATTGTACACATGCTGTGTGGGGGAGGGAAGGGAGAGCAGCAGCAACTCAAAGGCTCTAGTGCCTGGAGTTTTCCATCAGGTCCATATATATATATTTAAAAACTTGGTTTGCTTATGATAAATATTTATTTACGTATAACATACCACATGTACACCTACAAAAGCACAGAACTGAAAACAAGGCCTCTCACATGATCTGACTGTCATCCCACATCTTTAAAACAACCATCCACACATTAACTCTGCTCTTGGGAATGTCAACCCTGTAAGCATTATTCCCACAAGGCACTGATCTCACACCACAGTATTCAACAGTCAAGTCATTTGACCACAGTAACTGTAGACATGATCTAGAAGAGCGTAACTTAAACCATCCTCACGATTAATTTCTCCCCCTTATGGTGTGCAGTTTAAGCTTTACTACAATCTGCAACCAGTTTTACTTCCCAGCTGAGCTGGGTATGAGATAGCAATGAGTGGGTTGCCACAGCTCCACTGCCAGGTAGCAACTCCTTGCACAGCAGTCTGTCCATCCTCCCAGACCTCAACAACCACATTTTTTGTCTTCTCGCAGGCTGTGAAACCATGCTCACAAACACTCGAGAAAGGCAGGCTCAGGAGTTTACAGTTTATAGCTCTCATATAAAAGTATAAAGAAAGATACAGGATTTTGCATGGGTGGAAAAGCAACTCAGAGTAGATTGAAACTTTGAAGTAAAACTAGTATTAGTAAAACTCCTTGGAAAATGCATCTTTGACTCAGATTATACATTGAAGGTTTAGGTAAGTCCACATCACTTTACCTTGGAAGCAGAAAGTACAAAGTCCCCAATATAATTGCAAAACTAAAAATCTTCCGTTTGGTCATACATTCATGTTGCATTAACTTTTTTTCCTTCTGTCTTATGAGCACTATCTTTATGTACTCCCTCTGCTGCAAATTCATTGAGGTCACGCACCAATCCTCTGGTGGCTGTAGTCCATGCAACTAAAAACTTGCTAATTTATCCCACCCTCCAGAACTGTTTCCTTATCTGCCTTTTCATACCTGTTAGACAACATCAAAAGAGGCTTGATGATATTTATATTTTTTGGCAGCCTTCTAGCAAGATGGAGAGGGGATTGTTATTAATGAAAAATTACAGAATGATTTGAAACTCAATACTGACAGCACAAAGTGGTAAATACCACAAAGAATCACTTCACCTGTGCAGGCACCTTGCTGGGTGCTAATTAAATTGCAATCACACCCAAAGGATTTGGCCACTGGTTTAGATTCCTCAGTGAATGTCTGCTCAACTTCCAACAGCAGCTGCCAGAAGCAGCAGACTACATAAGAAATGGGATTGAAGGAGTGGGAAAATACAGCAATAACAGGCTTGACATCATCAATACATTCAAAGCAGGAACGTTATATTCTATTTCAGTTGTTCCATCAATGAAATTAACAGGAAAATTCAGAGAAATAGAGGTTCACAGAGCTAAATATTCTTTGAAAGAAACATTTGAAGAAACAGTCTGTGCTTTTTTGAGACGTAGGAATAAAAGGAATGTCCCTAAAATATGCAAAATAATGAAGCTCAGACAAAAGATACATTGGGAGCTGGTACTTTTCCATCCTCCTAGGACAAAACAAAGTAGCTATTTAACAACATTCTTAAAATATTCTTCTTCCAGCACGGAATCATCCCACTCAACATGGGACAACAGTGGTTTTCTTGGCTAGGAATGAATTTCAAACAACTATTAGACACTTGTATGTTGCTGTGAGTTGGGTGACGAGAATGACTTTCTCCAGGAGGCAATTCATTCTGGATGGCTCAGAGTCGCTGTTCTCCCAGCAAAGACCAATGGCTCCCATGCAGCAGAGCTGCAAGGTCCTGGCCCCGAAATCAGGCAACCAAATTGGCTGCACTGTGGTCAGCCAAAACCTCCCCTGAAATCTAACACATCTGTTGTGCAGGCGAGTTAGCATGCGGGTCTGCTCTGATACTGCAGCAGTTTCTAAGTCAGTGCAAACCCCTGAATGCAGAAGAGAGGCACGGACAGCCTTTGAACCTGTTCCCATTCAGGTTCTTGCCTGGTTTCAGTTTCTCTCTTGGTTGCAGGATAGGGTTTTTTTGTGGTCTTTTCTGTTACACAAAAGAATGCCAAACACAAGAGCAAGATGTTCTTGTCTAAGTTCTTTACACACATGAAAGGTGCTTTGTCCCCAAATGTATTTCCAGAGGTAAAATTATAGGCAAATTAATCAGTCAGGCTCTCTGTGGTAAACATCAAAGCTGCCCAAGTAAACAACCACCCTCTCAGCCTTTTCTACCTACTCACCCAGTATCATTTTGCTGACTGTTCTCTGATGTGCTTAGTGTATGAGTTGCATTGCTCCTAGATTGCTAGAAATGTTTTGCTAAAATATCCAGCCATGCCTAGAACAAGTACTTAGCACCTGCTAGCTCAGCTTCTTCTTAGCCAGCACGAAGTGCAGTCCTACTGCCAATTGCCACTACATTTTCAACGTTTTGCCCTTTGACCATTAAGCAGGTAATTATTCCAAGAAAGAGGCTGGTACCAAGCCTCAAAACAAGGTAAGGGCAGCCTGGCAAGCAGGAGCAGTAGGAGGGAAACTTTCAGTATGCCATTCTCGGGCACCTCCCCATTCTGCTGTGTTTGCTGCTTGAACAAATCATAATCTTTGTTTCTTATCAGTTCTCAATACTGCGTTGTGAGTTGGTTTGCTTTGTTTTTAAAGCAGTCAACATAAACCATTAGCTGGACTTTCCAGTAGAACTAGAGTGACCTTTACTGAGTGAGGACACCTGCCAGTGTTTTTTACGCTGAAAACATCTTTATGTCATCTGCATCACTGCAGAATACCACCATGGGCAGACAAGGAACCTACCAGAGAGGTGCCTTTCTGATGATTGCCAGCTGTACTAAGGAAATTCCACTAAATGACAGAGGAGGCAGGAAAACAGAGGGGGAAAGGAGTTGTGAAGGGAATACTACCACTTCTGTAGTCTCCCTTCAAACCAAAGATGAGATTTTGTGCTTCCTCGAGATCACCTAGGGTGTCCTCTCTAGAGGAATGACCTCACACTGAGGAAAACCACTGAAACATAGCAAAGCTGGTATTTGTCTCCTTTGTAATAACTCTCCAGTTCTGGTGGCTCCCCAGCATGCTCACTGCCTGAGTCTGGGTACTTGACCCTAATGCAGCCATGCTTAAAAGTATAATTTCATTTTGCTTATAGTTTTTTTTCACCTCTGCTGTTTCCACAAAAATACTCCTAGCAGTTAAAGTGAGAAGAATGGAGTAACACACTAAAGAAAGGAATACTTAAGGACAGAGCCCAGGAGACCAGATAAAGTTTGTGCAGAAAAGGTTTAGGAACAGAAAAATGAAGCAGCAGGAAAGAGGAAGACTCTTCTGCTGGTAGAGGCTGCAAATAAAATATCATCTGAAGGGACAGAAGGAATTTTTTGCAAGCCAATTGTAAGAATTTGAGCAGGCAGGAAAAAGAAATCAGTGCTGAGTTGACTGAATGTGTCTGCGTGAGTTATTAAACTTCAGAAGATAAATTCCAGCCCGCTCCCCTTCTACAGGGGGCTCCTGGATTTGGAGGAGGCAATATACCTGTTTCAGACTGGGGATGATACTATCACAACTCTTTGTAAAGAATATTTAAGATGGATTCTGCTTAAATTGAAATCTAAGAAGCCAGACAGTAAGAACCCATTGGAAAAAAAGAGAAAAAAAAGCGCTATAGTCTAGACTTGGGAAAAAAATGAAAGTGAAGCCCATTAGAAGCACATGGACTCTGCTAATTGCAGAGTTTCATAAGAGAGAAGGACATTGCTCAAAGCTGGAGGTCAGTTTCCCACTGGTAAGCCCTAGAAAATATATGAGTTCAGGCTAATCTATTGCCATATTTAGATGGATCTCAGAATCTGACAAATTTGGTTCAGCTGGCCCCCAAAAATGGGGGTTGGAGCAGCACAAAACGGGCCTGCAAACTGGTGGCACTGCGATCCCTCTCCAGTCAGAAGCATTCGTTTTCTGCACTAGCTGAAAACATAGTCAGCATTTCACTTCAAAAATTTGCTGATGGAAAAACTGTGCTAAGCAGATGTAAAGAACCATTTTTCACAGCAAATTGGATGTTCATTTTGCGTGGCTTGCTCCCAACCAGCTTCAATGCTGTTATGGTTTTAGCCAGCAGACAGCTAGAACAACCAAACAGCTGTTTGCTCGCTTCCCCCCTGCAGTGGAACTGGGGAGAGAATCGGGGAAAAAAAAGTAAAATTCATGGGTTGAGACAAAGACAGTTTAATAAGATAGAAAAGAAAGAGAATAATAAAAGTAATAACAATGATAAAAGAATATACGAAGCAAGTAATGCAAAGCACAACTGCACACCACCCACAGACTATCAATGCCCAGCTAGTTCCCAAAATGTGATCCAGCCCCCAGCCAGCTTTCCCCAAGTTATATACAGAGCATGACATCATATAGTATGGAATATGACTTTGGCCAGCTTGGGTCAGCTGTCCTGGCTGTGTCGTTGTCATCCCCCACCCCAGCTTCTGGTGCCTCCCCAGCCTCCTTGCTGGCAGGGTCACATGAGAAGTTGAAAAGCCCCTGACTTATCATAAACATTGCCCAGCAACAACCACAATATCAGTGTGTTATCAGCATTATTTTCATCCTAAATTCAAAACACAGCACTATACCCACTGCTAGGAAGAAAATTTACTCTATCCCAGCCAAAATCAGGACAAATTTATAATGGTTATTATCTGAGGAGGATATGCCACTACTTCCTAGTGTCTTACGGATCATGTTCAGGTGGCGGTAACTGTGTGATCTAGGCAAATGTCTCCAATACTGACAGGGACACTGAGACATGGGCAGTTAAAGTAACAGTTTCTTCACAGAGAACTGCCAGAAACAGAGAGAATGTTTAATTCATGCTTCAGGAATTAGACTTTCAGTGTTTGCTTTGCTCATTTGACTAGTGAAACTAATTACCTAGAGGGACTAAAGTGAAACAATGATAAAGAAGCCAATGTGCATCTTATCATAGCATCTATTTTATGATAGAACAACTACGGCAGGAACTTTGACATCATTGTGAGGAATGTCACAGATAACAGCAAAGGAGATAATTGGATGCAGTGTGGTTGTTCCAAGGTTAGAGCTTCAACAGGTGATCAATTTTTAACTCTTTGGCTCCTACTAAGTAACCAAAGTCCTACCAACCTTAAATAAAAGATAACTTCTTTTCTAGCTATATCATCTGGTTGATCTTCCTGCAAATTCTGCTTCTTTAAATGATCAGGCCTGCAACAGCATTACTACTGCCAGAATTAGCATAAAGGGAAACAAGAACAAGCCAATCTGCATGAATTTATTTTTAAATGCGGTTTACTAAAAGGCGGTTGCAGTATAGATTTTTTTTCCTTCATGCTTAGCATAATTTGAACAGGTACAGGAATAGTAGGTGCTTTCAAATGAAAAACTTTAACATGTGGAATACAAAAAAGTAAAAAAGTAATTATTTTATCTGTAATCTTAGTTGGCCATTGCAGGTTCTTTTTAATTAAAAAATTTATGTATTATAAGAAGCTTATTAGAAAGAAAAGCAGAAAAAATTAACAGTTTCTAAGTCAGAAGCAATGGTAAAATCAACATCTTATTCAAAACCACCGATACCAGGTCATACCCAAACATAATATGCACTAATCAGTAACATTCTACTTGGCTCTGGTGAGTCCAAAACCACATGCCTTCTTTATTATCTCATTCCTATAGAAAAACAACTCCCATTTCTTTACTTGCCCCTCTCATCAACTTTAAAATACAATCCCCTCCAGCTCTAGATGCATCCACTCAGTCACACACACAAACACTGTGTTTTGGCAGCTCAAGCCTGCAGAAGGAAACAGCCTCCTACATCATGTTCAAGTTTGACCATGTCAGAGAGTCCTGGTTTCTTTCAGACACACTCTCCCTTCCATTAGAAGGCACCATGTGTTGGCTTCCCTCAGCTGGGTAGGACATCTAGCTCTTGAGGAAGTAATAGGAACTCCTCAAGGCTGTCTATTACCTTTTTACTATGAGCAACAGCAGCAGAATATGATGGTTAAGGAGGAGACAACCTTATGAGACTCTTTACTAAAAGACGGGGATGGATACAGAACAGAGGAGACAGAAGAGTATAATTGCTATTGTCTCAGGTTAGGACAAGTCTCAGTTGTCACAGTGCCACTCTGTCACAGAGGTGAGACTAGCAAAAGAAGGGTCTGTCACAGCTCATTTACTCCCTGAGACTTCCCAAAGCGCTACTTTGAAAACCTTTCTAAAAAGCTCTTGGTAGTAAGCAGCAACCACAGAAGGAGCAAGAGATTTTTCTTGGGAGCGTAGGGCATTTAGCATTACCCGAGAGCAGTCTCTGCACACAGCTGAGGATAGCAGTCATGGGATATTTCTTTCCTATATTCTTCCTTCACCACCCTCCTTGCTATTCAAAACCTAACTAGCATGGAGTTGCTACCAGGCATCCATCCTAGGTCCAGTAAGCAACAGTGTGTGGTACTGCTCACCATGTTGTTCCAGATGCCCACAGCCATCAAAGTATAATCTTCTTCCAGAGCTTCCAGTTGTGTCTTTGATGTGTTAATGAAACCATCCCTGCCCTGAAAGAAAAAGCATTTTGAGCATGAGAAAACACTAAAGAGTATGGCAAGATGAGACATTCAGCCATAAAAGGTCTTGCTCTATAAAATTATATTCATATCCACAAGAATATCAATCTCTGGTACTCTCATTAAGCCACTTGTTCCTGATCTCAGTTACTGCTGGTGTGTCAAGACAGGACAGATGCTGTTCTTGTAAGTGATTGCTGTACCTACCACTGTAAGGGAGCAGTGAGGGGACTGCACATCAACAGGACAAGATCATCACAGCAACAACAAAACACGATCACAATACAGGAGAATACATACAGGAGATCAGGGAGATACGCAGATGTGATCATATGAATGATTTGGAATAAATAACACTTCCTCTAGCTAACATATGCATTTAAAAAGCGTAGGCATGCAAAATTTGTCTTAAGAGATCATGCTTATTTTTAAATGAAAATAATGTTGGAAGATTGCACATGGTAGCCTGAAGGTGTACCACAAATCAGAAGAAATAAAGAATCCACCTATTACATAAGATGACATTTAAGGCAATAACAGAACAATATACTAAGAGAAAAGGTAATGCCATGAAAGCTAAAAGTCTGCCATTTGCATACGGACCAGCCATCAACAGAACAAGCCTGGCATGGATGATACAGCAGCAAAGGAAGATTTTGCAATATAGCAGACCCCAATCTTCCTGGAAGACAAATTTCTTCTCCTAGTTCACTTTGTCCTGATGCTGAGCCGAGGGGAGCAATGGAATTACCACAGGTTCAAGGAGCTTCTCTGATACCCAGGAACCAGACCATTGCTTACCACCAACCTGTTTTACAAATAACCACCTAATGTTATGTGTTGCATTTTGACACCCTGCTCTGTTTGAACCATTATCTAGGAAGTAATATTTTCCCTCTGCATTGCTAAGTCTCAGACAACCTGGACATTTGAACTTACCTTTAAAGACCACCTGTGGCAAGATTCTTTTTGTCTGACACCCCAGGCAACCTTATCTATATTCATTCCCCACTGGCTCTATCAAATACAGAATCTGGACAGGATTTATTCCCAGGTTCCCAGACTGCATTAATCTCATTGCAGGGAAGCAACTGTTTTCGAGCACAGCTTACAAAACCTTTATCATTTTTCCCCCTACTCATTTTTAAATACTTCTTGTTACCCTTTTTTTGCCTTTCCATGTTTCCAAACACACATGAGCATAATCAGGGATGAATGAGCTGATGATTACAAAGATATGGAAAAAAAAGCAGCACTGACAATTTCCAGACACTCATGACCTAATCTACAGAGCTGCCATGACTTGATTTCTCCAGGAACATAGCATTCAGAAAAACACAGAATCTCTGACAGACACTGTTTGAAGCAAGCTCCTCTCTCAGCACCTCTGTGTCTGATCCTGAGGTGTGTTCTGTATGCGCCTGACTACTCTCGTCTTCTGGCCTTACACACATCCTAGAGATGAAAGAGTCAGATGAATATTGCACTCTATCTCAGCAGATACGATCCAGAAAGAATGGCGCAACTTGAGTTTACTCACCGGTCCGTGCAGCAGATTTGTTTCTTGGAGAGAAGGCTGAAGAACGACAGTGAAGTCATCCTTTTGATCATACCCCTCAGACTCCAGCAGTTTTTCCCAAGCGTCCTGAATAGACAACCATTTAATCAGATGAGTATTATCGGATAGACTGTAAAGTATGTGCAATTCATCAGGGCTTAAAGTGAACTAAGATTATCTCCATCCCTAATAAACCACAATAATAAAATCCTGTAATCCAGAACAAAGACAGTAATTTAATGAAATCTTCTTACACAATAATTGGAAACTCCTAGTGGCTGTGAGAAAGCTACGCTGATTTACCATAATGTTCTTTGAAAGAGCAGCAAGCTTAGCAAGGCAATGAGATGTCATGCTTATTGCCTCCCTATCATTTTTAAAGGAATTCTAGCACAACTGTCTTTGTTTCAACAAAAAAGTTTCCCTCTTCTAAATCATGTGTCAGGTTACTGGACAAGATGATCATTTCCCTGTCAAGACATGACAAATTCTAGGTTGCCAAAAGCTATATAGTTTTTACAAACTTCAAGAGATACTAAGATCACTCAGGTATAGAGAGAACTTCTCTCCCGTGTTCCTGATGTAAAATGAGGTCAGGACTGCTGTGGAGATGTGCTCAGAAAGGCTGTTACTCAACTTCCTCACTGCTATTCCTCCCTTAACTCCTCACTTCAGTCCAATCTGAAAAATGAATAGATGCGTCTAGCAATATGAGAGCCAAGCAACACAGAAGATGCCATACCTGATAGGACCACCTTAATATGTTATCATCTAACATGGAGCGTTCACTAGCACAAGTACACTGATTCCTGCCTGGCCTGCTGCAGAAAAGAATGAAAAACATGAAAGACTTTATGAGCTTTCAATAAACAAGACAGATAGCATGAACTCTTTTAAGTCACTGACAAGCATGAATTGAAGACTAAATTGTTGCATATATTGAGAAAGCTACATGAAACATCCTAACCTTTTATATAAAACAGAATTATATCTATTTCCATGTTCAGAGCTTTGTATTGCTTCTTGATTTCAAAGCCTATTCAGATGACAAATATGCCAGACTTGAATTAGCACAGGGTCTCACAAGCTAGCAGCATGCTCAGGCTTAGAATAGCAGCTGCACTAGTTTTCAAACATTTCCATCTCTATAGTCACATAGGAAAATTGAATATACTCAAAACACTTCTACAGGAACTTTTGCCTTAGTGTTTGGCAACCAGACCTGCAATGAAAAATGTGGATGGAAGCTCAATGCTGCAAAAGCTTATATATGCTTGTCCTGGTTTCAGCTGGGATAGTTAATTTTCCTCCTAGCAGCTGGTATAGAGCTGTGTTTTGGATTTAGGATGAGAACAATGTTGGTAACACACTGATCTTTTTAGTTGTTGCTAGGCAGTCGTAATGCCTATGCTAAGTCAAGGACTTTGCAGCTTCTCAAGCCCTGCCAGGTGCACAAGAAGCTGGGAGAGCACAGCCAGGGGAGCTGACCCAGGCCGGCCAAAGGGATATTCCCTGCCATATGATGTCATACTCAGTACATAAGTGGGGGAGTTGGCTGGGAGGTGGCATGGCTCAGGAACTAGCTGAGCACCACTTCTGGGTAGTGAGCATTTGTGCTGTGCATCACTTGTTCTGTATATTCTTTTATTATTATTATCATCATCACCCTTTTCTGTCCTATTAAACTGTCTTTGTCTCAACCCACAAGTTTTACCTTTTTTATTTTTTCTCTCCTTTTTGATTCTCTCCCCCAATACCCTGGGGGGGGAGGGGTGGAAAGATGGTGGTAGAGGGAGTGAGTGAATGACTGTGTCATTTTAGCTGCCTGCTGGGTTAAACTGTGACAATGCTAAAGGATGTCCAGGCAATGTCAAGCAGCCAACCAATCTCAGCCAAATTTCTGACCTGCAAGGTGAGATGTGCATACTGCATGTTTCTGCAGCTAGCTGGAAAATTCAGACCTTCTCCCAAGGCTGTGGACAGGAATAATAAAAGGTATATTTTAAGATTTGTCTGATTCCAGCAAAAATTTACTCAGTTGAAAATGTCTGGATGGACTGGAGTCTGAGAAACGTTTTTGTGGGGTTACAGATGTAAGCAATAAATACCTGTCAGGATCAGACTCTCTCCTTTTCACAGAACTCTAGCTAACCCTATAAAATGGAAGTTTTCTGTTACAGTGCTTTTATCACTGCTGGTGGGTGAAAGAAATGTGAAATTAGGACCACAATCTTACCCAAGGCTAACAGAACCACCTCATACAATAGATGAGCTCTAGCTACTTTTAGTGCAGATAACACTTCTACTTAGTAAGAAAAGAACTTTAAATATCCATTACATCCCAAATTTGAATGCCTAAAGTTAGGTACTGACATGGGACTGGGAGTGTCAGGCAATATTCTCCTCTTAGACACTTGAAATTTCATCTTTTGGTATGGGCTTATGTTTTTCTTTCAAAGCACAGTTCAAAATGGGGACTCAGTAGCCCAATGCTGAGGCCCTTGTCTGGGAGACAATATGGGCCTGAGGCTGAGATGAACCCAGGAGTTACCAAACACTGAAGTACAAGGCTTGCAAATGGTGGAACCGTTCGACCAGATAAACACAGATACAAAAGCATGCTGACAATTAGAAAGCAAATCACCTTAAGCTGAAACAGAAATATAAAAATTCTTCATAGGAAAAAAAGTTAGATTTATTTAATTTTATTTTTTAAGGCCTTCAATATATGGCAAGGCCTATATTCCTAAGTCCATCTTTTCCACCTCTTATCTATCTGTCTCACATTTATCCCCTTAGTGTCTGTGCAGGAGAAATGAGCTAGAATGCTCCATGTAATCACTTTTGTCAAGAAAAGCTTCTCCTGTGCTTATACTTCTTGTTAAGCACGTGGTTACGCAGCAGCCAGAACCCTTCCTTGACTGATGGAACGTCTCCCGGGTTGTATACAGGCAAAGCTTGTGAAACACTTCAGGATGACTATATTAGTACATATGGTGTCTTCTGCCACGGGCACAAGAAAAAAAAATTACTGTGGAGTAAGAATGAGCATAATCTCATCAGCTGTAAACTACTCCATCATAACTGTCCATGTGCACACTCCTACTCCATACTAAATTGGGACATAAGCTACTCACACTTTTCTTACAAGGTACTGAGAAAGGAAGATGAAAGCATCTAGGCACACAGTTACCATAAGGAGCTGACAAGCTGGACGTTCTCTATCCTACAATACCCTAAGCTGAAGTAGTAGCTTTCACACAGCCTAACAATATGCTTTAAGACCAGTTATTCCTTTTGTGAACATTGATACAGAGAAACTTAAACTTTTAAAGAGCCTTCAGAGTTTTTGACTCGTGAGTTGCAGGGCGGAAGTAGCACTGACCAAAGAGCTGGGGATAGGCAGACTGAAGTCTTGTGGCCATAATCACAGTACCGGTCTGGCTGGAATAGAGTTAAATTTCTCCATAGCAGCCATATAGCTCTGTATTTTGGATTTGTGGCTAAAACTGTTGATAACACACCGTGCTTTGATTGTTGCTAAACATTGCTTGTACAGCACCAAGGCTTTCTCTTTTTCCCCCACTCTGACCCACCCAGCAAGTAGGCTGGTAGTGGGCAAGAGATTGTGAGAGGACACAGCTGGGCCAGCTGATGTGAACAGTTGAGGGGATGTTCCATGATGTTAACATCATTCTGAGCAATGAAAACTGAGGCAGAGGAAGAAGAGGGGTGTTATGGCTTCCAAGGTCACTGTTGCTTGGAGACTGGTTGGACATTGCTCCACTCATGGAAGGTGGTGAGCAATTACCTTTGTATCAGTTATATTCCCTCCTCTTTCTTTTGTCTATTAAACTGCCTTTATCTAAACTCATGAGTTTTCTTGGTTTTGTTTCTCCTAGTCTCCCCCCGGTCCTGCTGGGGGGTGGTAAAGGGGAAATGGGTGAGAGGCTGTGCAGGTGCTTGGCTGCTGGCCAGCATCAATCCGCCACCACTACAGTGTGCAATATTTAAACATATACTGTCCAAGTTGGCAGAATTAAAAGCACCTACTCTTCCTGGTAAATCTATGACTTGCAGAGAGAGTGTATCAGAAACAAAGTGGAGATCTAAAAATCTTTGACATACTTTTGTATTAAGGGCAGAAAAACTGTTCAGAAGACACTACCTCAGTTATAAAGTCAATACCTATACATAGCTATGTGTCTGAACACTAGTGAGAGACAGTGTCAAGAATTTAAAGTAACCTCTGTTACCTGGCATTACTGTAGTCTTGGCATGCAACAGAGGAAGTTGTGAGCTCAGTGGAATCCACCAGATTTACAAAAGCCTTGGGAACCTGCAGTGATAAAGTAAAGATTAATTACATTATATTTGCAATTAAAGATCAGCAAGTAGCGATAATGGTAAGTCATGTCTACAGGTTCACATGTGTTACCTCTGGCCTGGGATTTGCCTGCATAAATTCAATGATAAGTCTCTGCCAATTCTGTCCTGAACCCTACTCCTATGCCTACCATTTAGAATAATGTTGATCATCATTCAGGAAGTACTTGTGACCATGACTTCTTGACTGAGACCAAACAATTCATTTTACATAACCAAAGCACCCACCAGCCAGCTAAACTGAACTCAAATGAACTAGGAACTATCATGTTTTTGGCAACATACCAATGCAAAGCTGTGGATTAAATGTCCTGTATAACAGCAATAGCACTCACCTTTCCCCCAAGCAGAAAGCAGCTTTCCATTTACATAATGATATTTTTCTTTTACAAGTGCACATATACAGACTCTGGAAATAATAGTGGAGAGAATCCAAAGAGAATGTGTGGGTGGAACTGCACCCATACACAACGTTTGTTGAAGCCAGTCTGAGAAAAATGAGTGGCTGTGGCCTGACGCAATCAAACTGTAGCAGGTTTAGAATACCCTCTAGGCCTTCAATCCAGCAAAACAAAATTCTTGGGAAATGCTATTGAAGTACTTAAGATAAACAGTTAATAGTCTGCTTTAGTAGTGATATATCCACATCTTGTCTACTATTCATTTGTAGACTTAAGACACAGTGCAGAGCATTTCCCTGACAGGTAAGGGAAGGTAAACAGATAATTCTTAGCACAGCCAGCTAGAGAACCTTTAGAAATGCTGAGATCTTAAAACGAACACATGAAATGAAAAAAAGATCCATTATAGATATTTTTAACCAGTGTTTTCCCTGATCTGTAAAAGTCATCACCAGGTAGTTAACCATCTGTACATTGCCTAGGTAGCTTCACACATCCAGTAATTAGATATCAGTTATTTTCTCATACAGCCCTGTTAAACAAGAATGACTTTCAGACCTAGACTGATGTATTCTATTTTTCATAGAAATGGTATTAAAAAACGAGAGTGATACACTCAGTGACAATGAATGAAGCCAGTGGATTACAGTCAGTGAAACTGGTGTTCTCAGTCACCTGAACAGTGGTACAATCCCTAGTCCAGTAAGAGAGCTGGAAAAATCAGCAAAGGATTCAGGTATTCAAGGTTGATGAATAAGTCTTACCTTTTTATACAAGAAATCCAAGACAGCTTTAAGGTTTTCCAGGTTGTGCAATACGCAGTTCTGCTGTAAATGAGATGAGAAATGCCATCAAAACTAGCAGAAAAAACAAAGTTATCAGTTTACCAAAAGTCACAAATCCTTTGTTTTGAGCTGTGGACTGAAGGGTTATCAATGACCACTATATTCTGGATTCAGCCTTTGCCAGCACCATGAAAACCTCATGGAACTAGTCATGTAATTTAACTGCCAATAATTAGACATCATGTTTTTTTAAAGGAGAGGAAGGCGAGGAAGGCAAGGAAGGCAGAAAAGAAAGAAAGACCGGGATGGGGAAGAAAAGTATCCTTAGACTTGAAGGTGGAAAAGAGTTGTTCTACTAAAGCATCTCAGACTTAGGATCACAAATTAAATACACATTTATAAATAGAAAACACATCATGTGCCAGGAGCTTACAGCACTGGATAAAGCGATTCCAACATTCTGGAACTAGCTACTCCTTTGGTTCTCTGTGGGAGAGAGCAGAGCTTGGGAAAGTATCTTAACCACCTGCCTTGACTGCTAAACCACCCATAAAAAGCTTACCACTTGTGTGGAGGTACAGGAAGAACATGGGTTTTCAGCATCAAAAAAAACTGTGATCAGTTTCCAATCATTTTGGAAGTCCATTATCTGGGAGAAAAAAAAAAGATAGTGGAAAGGAAGAGGATAATAAGAGACCTATTTGCATTTTCCTTTCTCACACAAGATTTACTATGGTTTTAAATCTGCAAGACCAAGGCCCAGCCCTGGCCACCCTGATCACTTCCATTTGGCAAGCCATCCAGGTTTTGCCTAGAGGAGACAGCAAATGGATGGGTAGGCAGTAAATGCTGCAATTAAAGCTGAACAGATACGTATAAAAAGCTCAGGTTAGAGCCAGAAATTGCTGCTGCCATCGGAGAGTCTATTGGAGAAGATGAGCATGCACAGTTTAGCACAGAGCTTGGTACTGCTTCTTTCCATCACCGTTGCAGCTTGCTGACAGGGTTAATGTTCCTAAAATGCTGAGACTAGATCACACTAGAGGGATGAAGCCTGCAGAAAAGAAATCTAAGACCTGCTCAGCTGTGCTGTTTATTAGGTGGTCCTTGCCAATCCTGAAGAGCATCAGTTAGAACCACTCAGCTCCACAAAAATTTATGCTAAATCCATGTAGAAACAATCCGATGGGCTCCCTGTTGAGCAAAGAGGCAACAGCAGAATTGCCTTGGCAATTACATTTTCCCATTATGTTAAGACCATTTTAAAAAATAACATGCCTCGGGGCTAAGAATAGAAGACAAATGAATGCATAAAACTTCAGGATGGGATTTACAAAGCACTCAGCCATGAGTGACAGTTTAGCTCTCACCAGCATCAACAGCTGACATGAGCCAAAGCTTATCTAGGTCTTTACTGTACTTTTTGAATATAAGATCCTGAAAGACCAAGAGGAAACTGAAGAGGCAAACACAGAGAATTATTATTTTGAGCTGAGGTCTCACGCCCTTAACCAATAGAAAACATATTGGCTTCCCTTCCAAGCTCTTCAGTCACTCTGACAAACATAAACCAGGTGCGATACTTTCAAGTACAGAGTTCTCTTCTTGAAAGGTACACAATTGATTTTTATTTACAACGGAAAGACCAAAATCCATTAACCAAAAGAAACGTCATTTTCTATTTTGAAGAGATTTTTGAGTCACATTTATCCCTTTTTCTGCTTCAATGCCAAGCTCTCTGAATTGTCCTGACACAAACCTGATTCTCTTTCATGAGCTTCACTATTTCTTCAGCTTGATGCAGGAGGTCTCTGAAAAGCAGAAAGGAAAAGAGAAGCTATGAAGGCATCAGTAAGGGTAAAGCTTTGGCTGATTTTTACCATTAAATCAAACAACATTTGAAACTTCATGTGGGATTAATCTTTTCTATCCTAAATGTGTTAAGATTAGACACTTGTCTGTGCTACACAGAGCCTGAGGTGATGAGCTTATATTCAAGTAGCTCACTTTTAGACATGTGCACTTAGATGAAAACAGCAGACAGACTGGTAGGCACACGTCTACTTCTATTTGAGCCCAAAAATTCATTTTGCAGCTATAAAGATGGAGACATGATGCTGTCAGATGATCCAGACCCCAAAGCACACAGTAGCCTTTGTTCCTCGTGCTTCCGAGAGGTGACAATTGAGGCACAGTGGCAGGATTTGTCCCTGGAGTGTCTGTGCAGCCTCTGCAAGTACTGCACATATTCTGTGTCCAGTGAAGTGCTCCAGAATCAAAGGCTTCCACCCTCCACCTTTCCAGCTGTAAATGAACTGCCCAGCCAAAAGCCCCTCAGACTTACATGGCTTGACTGTCTGATGTCACTCCTTTTGTGCTAGGCAGAGGAGACTGATGTAGGACCGAGGGATTAAAACTGCTAATGAGAGCTGAATGACATACACAGGTTAGGCAATTTCTGCATGCAAGGGACTGCTACTCTGCAGTTCCACTATAAACACAACTGAACTAAAACAGCTAGAAAATGTAAAGTCTGAGGATCTCTTGGCAGACACAAGGGGTATGCCCAAGCTCCTCTGCGGCTGTTCTTGCTGGTTTTACTCCTCACCTTCTGAAGTGTAAGTTTGTTGTCCGAGTTTGCTTCCAGACTCAGGTCAGAAACCTCCATCCCTGATGTCAGTCACAAAGTAATGTAGACAGATTTAGATACAGGCAGCTGTAGCAGTGAATCTACCCACAGACAGCCTTCTGAACTGCTGAAGAGTTGCCAGGTTTTAAATCCCTTTCACAGGGAAATGGAGGTGGCATTAGGAACGAGAAAATTCAGAGAGGAGGACCCTAGAGCTATCCACTTCTTAACTCAGCATTCCAGGGGACCCGAAGGTTTTACTTGCAAAACCCTGCAAGCAAGTCAAGGCTGCCCTTCAGAGCCAGCTGGAACCAGCTAACAGGTGATGAGTTTACCTGTGTGATGCATCTGTGGCAGCCTCAGTGTAAACCCTGAACACATGGTAGCAGAAAGAGTACCGGACAGTCAAACCCACACAAAATTTCACTGGGCAAGCACATGCCAGTAGAGACCGTGGCATGGGTAGTAGTAGCAGCCCAAAAATCCCTGTTGGGTGTGTAAGACACTTGCAGAAGTTTGTGGCACCACTTCTTTACTGCTATTGTTCTACATAGACAGTCTCTTGAAAGCCAGCACAGATAATCCAGCCTGGCTGTACTCATGTTTCCCGAGTACGCCATCCCTCAGGCTTCCCTTACACCCCTCTAGGGTGCTTCTGCTACACCTGCTCTGCAGCCCAGCAAAACACTGGTGCTCCTGCCAGCACGACATTCAATCAATTTGCTTGAGTTTCAGTGTGACAGAAAGACGCACCTGCTAAGGTTTCCAAGCTTACTTCAAGGAGGCTATTTCCTGTGCTACAGAAAGGGAAGAGAAAACAGGAAGTTGCTGTTATTCCGTTTCTGAAAGAAAAATTATACTGCAACACAGCCTCAATTTCTTACCAGCTACACTACAGCTCAGAGTATGTATTCATGGCAGCTGCTGAAATGAAGAATGGAGCCTTTCTTTCCCCCAAACAGTCATGTCATCAGCTACTGCTGAGTAAGAACAGTCTTAGACGTCAATTTTTTTCGATCTCTGTACACTCTGCATGTTGCAGTAATTGTGCTTATGCACATGCACAAGTAATGCAGGGACCTCTCTGTGTGCACCCACATACAAGTGGACGTGGATGTTTGTGCAACCATTTAAAAAAAATACCCTTTTAAAGTTTGTCTGTGTGGGGCCAAATCTGGACTACTATGACTCAAAAGAGCTGCACAGACTTGCATCTACAAGGTTTAGCCATACGTGTGCTCACTGATTTAGATCTTCTAACAGGCAGAAAACATGAAAATCGGGTAAGGCTTGCCCATGAAGCACTGGGAATCATTCAAGCAAAGGACAGGGTATCAGGACTCCTGGGTTCTTTGTCTGCTTTCTGGTCTTCAACTAGTGGATGATGACATTTACTACCTAGGATTCATCATGTAGCAATGATTCTTAATCAAGGTTATCGCAACCCTAAGGTATCACAGAATCACAAGGGTTGGAAGGGACCTCGAAAGATCATCTAGTTCAACCCCCCCCCCCCCCACGGGCGGGCGACCCGCAG
>VWZZ01003502.1:1102810-1143106 GCA_013399095.1 Psophia crepitans
CACCTCGAGTGCTGTGTCCAGTTTTGGGCCCCTCACCACAAGAAAGACATCGAAGCCCTGGAGCGTGTCCAGAGAAGGGCAACGAAGCTGGTGAAGGGGCTGGAGCACAGGTCTGATGAGGAGCGGCTGAAGGAACTGGGCTTGTTTAGTCTGGAGAAGAGGAGGCTCAGGGGAGACCTTGTTGCCCTCTACAACTACCTGAAAGGGAGTTGTGGTGAGCTGGGGGTCGGCCTCTTCTTGCAGGTAACTAGTGACAGGACAAGGGGAAATGGCTGCAAGTTGCGCCAGGGGAGGTTCAGGTTGGAGATTAGGAGAAATTTCTTCTCGGAAAGGGTGGTCGGGCATTGGAACGGGTTGCCCAGGGAGGTGGTGGAGTCACCATCCCTGGGTGTGTTTAAGGAAAGGTTGGATGTGGCACTTAGGGACACGGTTTAGTGGGTAATAGGTGGTAGGGGGAAAGTTGGACTAGATGATCTTTGAGGTCTCTTCCAACCTTAATGATTCTATGATTCAAATGGTAATCATAAAAATTGTATTTTTTTCCAGTTTTAGTTTTCCCAACTACTTCTTCCAGTTATTCGAGCTGTTATACTCATTGTTAGGAAAATCCAAGCATTCTACTCAAATATCACAGTTCTCTGCAAGAGCACTGTGGTCACGTTTCCTCTTGCACGAAGTCAGCTGGCTATTTTTAGACTCAGAGTATACTGGAACATTGAACAGCAGGTATTTCCAGTAATTTTTCACCAGAAACCTTTGATGCTTGTGGAAAGATTCAAGTGCTGAATGCCCTAACTGGGACACCAAACTACATCATCAGCTCACTTCTTCATCACAAGGGAGGAAATGGGTCACGTTCGGCGTACTTACCCTTTGCAAACTTCCTATTGCAGTGACTGTTTTAATGTCAGCTGGCCTCAGAGCATGAACTACAGAAAAGTGAAAGACTTCAGGTTAAAAAAAAAACCAAAAAGCTGTAACATTGAAAGAAAATTACATTTACCAGTATACTAAAACTGTATAGCAGTACAGCAATAATCAATAGCAAAATTGATTAAAGCATAAGAAGTCTATACTGATCTTTCCAACTAGCAGTTTTAAATCAGTCGGAGAGGATGAGAAACTTTACTCAGGTGTTCAATAAATACTTTGTATGTTTAGATGCACTGAAATGCTCAACCATCAAGCAAGAAGAGATCACAAAACATTGCTGTGAATGATTTAAGTATTAGCAGCACCCTCAGTTAGGAGCTGAAGAAACTAAGGTATGAATAGAATGAAAAACTAAGGAGTTTGTTGAGCTTACTCCCGTTTCAATCACATCCCACACATATACATTCCCTCAAACAGCTAATTTCTCCCCCAGTCTGTTCTCAAATAACTCTGGGAGGGAAAGCACCTCCAAGAATAATAGCAAACACAAACCTGAAGATGAAGGGGTCTCGGGTAACATTGCCTGCTCACATGAAAACTGGAAGCTTCTTAGAGCCTTTGACATAAACAAATAAATACGGTTGATTGTTTAGATCTAACAAGGAAATTTGTGGAAAGAAGGGTCCTGTGGGCTCCATTCTTACACAGTACCAAGCTCTTACTTACGTAACACTTTAAAGAACAATTACACCTCTGCTAGAAATACATGGGAACACAGATTTGCATTTTCATATCCACTCTTCCAAGGTCTGACACTTTTTGCTCACTTTTCTTACTGATTTCATTGTTTATTCAGGCTCAGTTTTGTGGCCATGTGCTGAACACAGCCTGTTACATCCATTGCTGCAAACAGTGAGAGCTTAATTTGGAATAGGTCATAAGGACAGCTACTGCATGCATCTTCAAATGCCAAGGGGCACCCAATGTGCAAAACAAAAGCACTGCATCTCCAATACGCAACAGGAAAGACAGAATGAACCAATTCTGGGTCCTTGGCAAGTGGACCTTGGCAAATTCCCATGTGACCATAGACAGCGCTAAAGAGGGAAATAAAGAAAATTGCATTTGGGGTGAGGACGTGAATGATTATTCACTCGTCATGAAAGACAAGTCAGTACCACTAAGAACATTACTTAATGCCCTCCTACATCTTGACAGTAGGTATGACCCAACTTATAAAACTTTAAAGAGAGATGAAAGACAATCCCCCTGGGGTGACTTTGCTAGGGCTTCCCTCATGACTATGACCATGTTTGGCTAGCTGACCACCAGTACTACATTAAGGTGAAATCCATGTTGTGACAAGGGCCACCACAGTCCCCACACACCCCCTGTCCCTAGCTGGAAGACTTTAATGGTGCACATGCTTTGCACCATTATAGTGCAAGGAAGAGTTTAATCTTGTGTTTCTAAAAGAGCAACAAAGCATCTAGGAACAAGTGCTAACCACAATCTATTTACGTACAGGATATGCAACCTAATAACAAATGTTGCTCGGAGAAACCTTTATTTCCTGATTAGCTACTGTAATCTTGCAGCTGCAATATCACATTGCTGAGTCATTTGCTTTGCATTTATTCTTTGCAGAATTGAACAATTTAGAGCACCAAGGTCTACTTTTCCTTCTTCTGCCTGTCTCAGAGAAAGCAACAGCCAGAGAAGTGATGATAGGTATTGAAAAAATAAAAACGAAAAAAAGATAAAGCTATACTCATACTTTACCTTTGGTTTCCCCTGTTCTTCCAGATGATCTGCATTACCTTAAAAACATTAGAAGAATTAATTGTGCGGTTTTGTTTACCTTAGAAAAACACTTCAGAAGCATTAATATATCTAAAATCACAGAATTCTGAGAGGATCAACCTTTCTCCTCTGCCCTACTTTCCAAAAGGTGAGGCTCATCCCAACAACCAGATGTATTTTCTTAGCTTTTGCTACACTAGAATAAGCTTTTTAGTTATTATACACAGGTGAGATCTGTTGAAATTAGTGGAATACAACAAAGGCATGCACACAGGTGATGGACTGCTTGTGGATCTCCTCAACTGCCCTCATTGGACTAGGTGATCCTTGAGGTCTCTTCCAACCTTAATGATTCTATTCTATTCTATTCTATCCTCCACAGGCCTTTTCTACCTGTCTTCCTCTTCAGCATATTTCTTGCTGCACTCTTATTCTGTCCAAATTTACAGTAATTCAAACACGTACAAGGTGAAACTCCTTAGAAAGGAGCAATTCACATTAATCTACATTTTCCACAGTCAGAGAGACACATCACACTGTCACGTTTGCCATAGCGATACAGAAACAGATGCAATTGCTTCTCCTAGTAGACAGTCTTGACAGACAAAATAGCCTGTGGAGCCAGAAGTCAGGCCTGTAGCTATTTCAGTAAACGCTGTTCTCTTTCCTTGAGTATACACTTGGATTTATACGCATAGATTTTGGTTTATCCTGAAATCTCCACAAAGGTAGCCACGACGTCTTGGTCTGGACCCTCAGGTAAACTTCAAAGCATAGTCACAGCTGTCCCTGCTTGCCACACTGAAGCCACCAGCATCCAACAAGTCTCATAACGAGTCTTTCCATGCCTAGAATAATCATCCTTTAACATTCAGAAGCTATTTCTGGAATATTTAGTCCTGCTGCATACTTCTGCTTGTACATCTTTCCACCTCAAAGACAGAGGTGATGCAGAGCCAGCTCAGTCCAGCAGGTGGGATATGCTTGGGTGTAGGACAGCCAGCAGTGCTCATGCTGCAAGGAGGCGATGTGCCCAGCACGAGCAGCGGGTTCTGGGCAGCGCATGTGGACATGGATACCAGTGCACACAGAGGTCAGCAAGGTGGCAGAAAGTCACTACTGCTTCCCATGACCACCTCAGCCTGTCTCATGAGTCATGCTAGGTGACCATCTTCAAAAACTGTCAGCAACTTCCATGCATTTGTGGGGTTTTTTTTCCCCCCACTTGGGTTTCAGCCATAAGCTATTTGCAAATTTATATTATTTTACTGTACTTGGTATAAAGTTGAGACAGTTGCTGCCTGGCTGTTGCGTGACATTTTATTTAAAATTTGTGCTTGCTCAATCTATGTCTTTACATGATGCTTTATTCAGGATGATAACCAGAACCCAAGCTCTGTTGTTTGAGATACTGGAGGCATGTGCAATGAGGGACTCGTCTGTGTCATGCAAATCTGTTGTAGAAACTCAGTATCTTTAAGAATTTTAACATAAATTTCAAGTGTATTTGAGAATGGATCCACAGGTTACAATCAGGGAGAAAGAAGGCCCAACCAAGGACTGAGGGAGTGAGAAGGGGCAGGGAACTGTCTCTTGATATTTCAAAGATTTAAAAATGACCATTCTGTGTCAGACTGTAGGTCCATTTATTCTGGGACTGTGCCTCTGACAACATCCAAATGCAGGTGCTTATAGGGAAAGAATAAGGAAAATACAGTTATACTTCCATGCTCTATCGTTCCAACTGTCCATGCTGTTGGTCTCCCCAAGCAAGCAATTACTTAATGTTGAAGAACTCCCCAAGGCTTTTTTCCATCAATTCACCTATTTGTTTTTCTAATTCTTTCACACTTTTGGCTTTCCCCCAAGTCCTGTAGCAAAGGTGCTTCATAATTTAATTATGTGTTAAAAAAGTACTTTCCAATTTGTTAATATCTTGATGTTTACTTGTTGTTCTCGTAAAGAATATTCATTCCTTCGTTGCTGCGAAATTTATCATTTTGCACATGTCTGTATGTCTTTAGCGTATACCTATTCATCTTTCTTCCAGGCTGAAGAGTCAGTCTGCTTGATCTCATGCGGAAGTTGCTTTATAAGCCTGAGCACTCTTCCCCTTTATCCTTCCCCTAGGTTTTTCCACTTCTTTTTTGAGATGAAAAATCTAGACAATTGTCAAGGTACGGATGAACTATGGACCTATACACATTTTCTATTCTGTTCTCTCCCTCACTCCTGATTTTTTTCTTTCTGACTGTTGCTAACACTGAGCTGATATCTTCAGACAGCTATGTTCTGTGACCGAGCAGTATCTAATTTAGAGTTCACCATAGCATACGCATAGCTAGAGTAAGTTTCCCCCATATATATTTCTTTTAAGCTTTCATTCTGAGAATTCTGAATAGTTTTGCATCAGCGGGCTAGCACGTCGCCTTATCCAGATCACTTCTGAATACATGGAGAGCCCGCACTCCGACACGGATCACCACGAGCCTCTGCAGGTTCTCTCCCTGCTCTTCTCACAGTTTGGAAATTTGCAATCTGATTCTTACATTCCCAGCTTTTACCAAGGGGGTCACAAAGGTGCCCTTGCCCTTACACCGTGACAGTTACCTTCCTTAGGAGATCTTGCTCAAAAGATTTGTGGAAATCCAAACCCACATCAGCTGAATAATCAGTCCATGGGTATGTGCCCATTGTCATGGATTTTCTTCATCAATTCCACAGGGAAGCTCCCTGGTTATATCATATTTGCCCCAAATCAGTTCACTCTGTTCTTCACACAGCTATCACCAATTTGCCTAGTGCAGAAGGCAACCTTACTGCCTGTGTACAACTACGACTGCAGTTCCCCAGATCCTCCTAAAATGGAGCCCATTATAAAAACCAGTTTCACATTTGCCATCTTCCATTCCCAACATCAGTGCTGAGTCAAGAAATAGTTTGCACCACAGTTAATAAATGGACATGTTCCTATTTCTGCTTGGCTCACTCCCTTGGGTGGATATCATCTAACCCTGGCAGTTCTTTTACTATTTGTTATCAAGTTGTTCCAAGGATTTGACCATTCCCCACCTCTGCCTTGCTCCCTGCACAGAAAGGCTCTGAGTGCAAGGTCTTTTTTAAGCTCTTGTACAGACGACACCAAAGAAAAAAAAGAAATTAGTTTTGTTTTTCTGTTGGGATTCATATTTCTTTTATACAGTCAACCCCGCAGACTCACTGTTTCAGATATATTTGGAAAAGGATTTGTTGAAGGAAGAAAAAACCCAATGATTCATTGTTTCCCCTTGGATTAATTTTTGGCTTGGCCGATTAAATTTTAACCTCCTAGAGCATGTATTCTTTAGTTTTCTTAGTTTGCTCTGGATTTATGCTTTCCATAGATTATTTTTTAACTCCCCTGCTCCAATATTATATTTACTCCCTTACTCTACCATTTAACAATTCTAGCTTCTATTTTTAATTTTCTCAACATCACAAAAAAAAGTATTTTTCTGACAATTTTTCCAGAATTTGGGAGAAATATTGTACTCCTTCTACCCTGGATCTTATAGTTAACCTGTTTCAGCAAATAATTCTTCAGGCTGCTATCAATCAACATTTTTTCCTGAATCAAGTTTTCATGAGAACTACAGTCACTGTGCATCTTTTCCTCTAAATTAAAGAGCTCAAATGTGATCATTTCTTCTGTTTATTTTAGGAATCAAAACTTGTTAACAGTTAGTTATTTATCAGAGCACGTTACAATCCTCTGACAATAATTATCCTTACAGACTACTGGTAAGTTAAAGCTCTATTATTATTTATCATTACTTTCTTACAGGCAGAGAGCTGAAGCACAGAGCCAACAGGGCCAAAACACACACTGCATTTTTAGTCCTAAAGCACATATGAAACTGGCATATAGCACCATATATGAACTTCAAAGACCTAGTATAGGGAACAAAGGCTCCCACCTACCCTGAAATTTGCAGAAATCTCAACAATAATGCCCTGGGTGCCAGGAATTGCCTAACTCATTCACACAGTCTTCTATCACTGAAACGATGATGATCATAGGTACAAATTCAGATAAAACCTCTGTCCTTTCCTTGAATTCCTACACCAATTTGCAACAAATCTCACTGCTACTCTAATTATTTGATGGTGTTTTTCTCATCAGAAAGCCTTAGTGCCTGCCCGAGATGCAGTCCCTCCCCAGAACAGTGCAAACCAATGCATGTATCTCCACTGAATATGAACAAACCATGCAAAACATGCAAGATCACAGTTTTACTCCCAGGTTTTCTTCATCCTGCTTCTAAGACTCCTGCTATACACCACCCTGCAACAACTAAAAATATAGGTTTCTAAATACTATGTAACTAGAATTTTCAAAGGGCCTTTCAAAACTTACCTTCTGAGGAGAGCAACCAAAGGAACAACAGACCTAACAATAGCTTCATGATAAGTGCCTCTATTAATTTATAATCCTGGAAGGCTGTCAGCTAGCCGTTAAGGCTGTGAAGAAAGAAACTCTCTTCTTTTTCCTTCCTTATATTTTAACAAGTTGATAACTCAGCAGCCATAAAATTTATTAGCCTCTCTACCTTTGGAAAGGAAAACAACAATAATATCTTATTTGAAAGACACACACAACCCCAATTCATAAATTGTCCCATCCAAGGGTCAAAGGAGTATGGAAGTGGCACAGCTTCTCTCAGTTGTTCAGAGACAGCGGCCGCTTTTCAGGGCAAATACGAGGACCGAGATCACATGAGTCAGCTTCCAGCAGGGTCAAGGCCCTTACAGGCAATACATAACACATTAATTTGGCATTAGCCTATCTCTACCAGGCAGGGAAGAAACCTCTGCTCCTGAGGTAACAAGGGCAACTGAGCCCTGCATGATAACCCACATCCACCCGAACAGGAAGGTTGTGCTCTTCCTCTTGTCTCTTTCACTGCTTCTGCTCCTTCCTTGCCTTCAAACAGCCTCACATTGTGCCTGTGTCTCTTCCACTAGCTCCAAATCCACCAGGTCCTTCCCCAAGCTGATTTGACTTGCTGAAACTCCAAACACCTAACTTTAACTGATCGCCAGAGGGGTGTGAAGAACATCAGAGCACTGGGAAACATGGGAGGGTCATGATCCAAACAAGCAAAGCAAGTCTCCACCCAGAGCAGAGCAGTGAGCTGGGGCATAGGGCAACACAGCTCTGCTTTGTGCTGTGAAACCCTGTCCTAAAGTGGCACAACATAAAGGATGCCTCACCTCGCCTGTATCACCTAAGCTCTAAGTTCCTGATAGTGGGAGAAGAAGCAGAGAGGCACTGAGTAGTAATGCAAACCCCTTAAGCCCTGGTAGCTGGCACATTAAAGACCACCTCTATAGCTTCAGCTCAGTGATGCAGGCAGTTCTTCTAGCAAGTTTCCCTTCACTGGGGCATGCCTCACTGGTATTTGCCAAGTCAGAGCACTGGTGAAAAAGCAGGATCCATAACTCTGTCCTCATTCTGCCTACATCTCCAAAACACTTGCTACGACACTACCGTAGTAGCCCAGTTACTTCTGCAGATTCAAAGAGTGTGCAGAAATGCCAGTTAGGCTGTGACACTACACTGCCCACCGTGACTCCACTATGCCTCAATTACAGCGTTAGGATCAAACCTCTGAAGAGCAGCCTGCTGTCCTCACGCAAAACACCAGAGTGCCCTCTGGTCTCTTTCAAGCCCATTGACACCGGAATAGAGCTCTTACATGAATAACGGGAGATTGCATAAGTAAATCGCTTTAAATACTTAAATAAGCCACTGACACACCCATCTCAGGCAGTCTAACCCATCCTTCAAAGGTCTATTTTTATCTTTCTATTGTTTCATAATCAAAATTTTACATTCTTTGAAGGTGCATTTTGGAGGTAGACCTTATGCCCACTTCACTCTTCAAAAAAAGGGAATCTAATACTCATTCTGAATATGAACAGCTGTTATTCAGAGTGACATGCAAGGTTGAATGTGCACAGATAGGAGAAAACATTCCTCCCCTCTATGAGTCTCCAACCCTACCCCAGCACAAACATACCATAGTACAATCTGCTGCTCATCTCAGACACAGCAGCATGTTCAAGTCTGAGAGGGACGAGCTCGTTCCACTTGGAGGGGTCCAACACCCTGAGATGCAGTTTGACACATAGGCTCTTTTGACCAGTGAAGTAATAAAAAAAATCAGAAGCTTACTCACTGTCAGGGCACCCCAGCAGCCAACAGCTCCCCAGGTGGGGCTGAGCTGAAATGGAGCTCCCAGGGGTGTGGGCAGGGTGAGGGAGGCCCCAGGTGAGGTTGGTCAGCGCCATTACCACCTGTCAGGCAAGGTGGCATTGCACGGATGTGAGTTACCTTTGGTGGGTTTTGTCATCACGTACAACGGCTAGTAACTGCTTCACTCTTCAGCAGAAAGCTGTTGTTATCAAGTCTGAGAACAGACAACTTAAGGAGCTGGAAGTGTTTAAAATCCCAGAAAGTCTCTTCCTCACTGTACACCAAGCAAAACCTAGAAAGGAAGATAGCATTAATTCATGCATTTGCCATAAACCACATCTCCAAGAGCAAGAGTTTAGCCTGAGACATACTCCAGAAAGGACACGGTGCTAACTACAAGGCTTGTAAATCTTCTGTAAACACTCCTCACCACCACCCAAGCATCAAAATAACTCCTAGATTGAACAGCAAATAGCAGGTGGCAGCAAAGATCAAAGAAGTTTGCAAAAGGGAGAAGAGAGAAATTTCTTTAGATGTGGAAGGTGTACAGAGACAAAATAAAGCCTTTGCAGTACTCTGACTGCAAAGCTGCGTCTCACAGAAGGTGTGGGGAGCTCCAGACCATGAGCAAACCCTCAGCTAATGGTATTTAGAAATAACCCAGGGAACTGCAGCCATGTAATTCATTACCTAACAATCAACACAAACCACCCTGTGCCTCCCTCAAAATGTCTGCTGCTCAGGTGGGACAAGGAGCTAGCTGGACCTTGTAGCTAACCCTGCCTGAACTGTGTGAGTCTTCGTGTCACCTGCCCTGGATGGAGGAGACTCATGGCACAACCGGCACAGAAGAGTTTTGTGTGGGAGTTGGTGGTGAAGTTTTGTGCCTTGGTATGTTCTCAAGCAAAGGACTTGTTTCACATGTCTAGGCCCAACGATGCAAAACACCACAAAAATAAAAGTCAGGTCCGAGTTACAGCTTTAAAGCTTTAAAGTAAGCAACACTCAAACAGATACTCAAACTTATGCACTAAAACATACTAGCCAAACTTCTTGCCCAGTTGGCATATTTTTACATGGGTTATAATATACCTAGAGCTTCACTTCTCATACCTGGTACATGACCTATAGCTGGGAAAGCCAAGGGATTTCTCTACCTTGTCTTTTAAGTTTTTTTCCTTATCTACCAACTTAAAGCTCTTTCCTGCATTCCTTTTACTTATACAGAATATTGACAACCTATCAAGGTCCTCACCTATAGGACCAGTGTTTTAAAATACAAATAATGAACCTAGGGCTGCACATTAAAAGAAAAACAAAACAGAAAAAAAAAAACCCATAGAACTCAACCACTCATCATTAAAACCAAGATATTTGTCACCATAAGCACAACCTTTTACTGAGTAAGTTAAGGAAGTAGCTTGCTCAGCTCCTGAGAGACAGAGGCCATATATCAGAGGGCAAAGTAATTGCATCCACAAAACTATCATATTACACTGGCATAGCAGAGGACTTGTGGAAATACAAAGCAGACTGATTCTCCATTTCATTTGAAGCTACAGCCTGTCTGTGTGACTTGCCAGTGCTTCAGCTAATCCTACTGCCTAGACAAGGCCTTAGATCTTGAACGTTCTGTTTAGGAATCATATCCCTGAATCGCTCCATCTATGAGAACCCCATCTGTAACAGGTAGAACACGACAGTGCTGTGAGACTGTTAGGAGTAAATCATACACAACAGTGAGACGTTTCACGTGTTCTCATGATGTTGTGCCATCAACTCCTGTTGCTGTGCTTCACATTGCTGGTAATTTAGCACACGCTCTGGACCCAAACAGCAGGTCTTCCTCCACAGGAGAATTCAGGCATGCAGCAGAGAGAGAGAGGATAAAGTGAGGCCAAGGGCAGCCAGGGACATGGATCACAGGGCAGAGATTCCGGAGCAGCAGGAGAGCAGCACAGCTTAAAGGAGGCTGCTACCACCTGCTGGACAGAATGCAAATACTCAAAGGACAAGAAAAAACCAAACGCTAGTTTAGCCGTTTCGGGCAGGAGTTGGAAAGCACTGCTCTGTGTATGGTCAGGGTGCTGAAAGTTGGCAAAAGGCCTTGTAATACTTGGTGCTCTCCTTAAAAAAAGCCAAGATTCTGGAGTTGCAGACGAGGAGGATCTCGATTGTTTCGAAAATGGCCTTCAGAAAGAAATACCTGTAAAAACAAATGCAAATGCAAAGCCTCAAATACAGTTATTTAAGTGAATTTTCCTAAGTTCAGCACGTAACTGGAGCACTGGAGTCTTTGCTTGGCTAGCTGGGGTTTGCAGAGCTGCTATAGAGACCTGAGCTGTGGTTATACCTAAGTAAACAAGCCAAGTCACCACTGAAGTTGTACCCGCATTTTGGATGAGCTATGAAGCAGCAGCCTTCTGCAAACACCCAGCAGTAGGTGAAGGCAGCAGTGTTACAATAAAACCTCAGATCCAATGTTAATAAGCTAAAGAAACAAAAATTTCTTTTCCTGTGCCTGCCGGAGGGCACAGCCTCCCACACAGATTGCTTGCTTGGCAAAGGTGCAAGCCCTTTAGCCACTGACCTGAGGCTGGCACCAAAGGAAAGCACAAAGCCCCACAGGCTGTGCCTGGTGCTACTGGGAGTCTGGTGGTACCCCAGCCTGCCTTTGCAGCTTGTACAGCTAGCAGAAGTCCCTCACGCCCCATCACTTGTCACAAAAACCTGGGCTGCCCTCACCACCTTTTCTAGCAACTCTGGGCCTTTGATGTAGGCAAGCTGCAGATCGTGCCATAGGCTGAAATCCCCTCTGCTCCACAGGGGCAGGAGTCCCGAGGCTGTGGGCTCCTGCTAGTCATTCCTCTTGTGTAGGCCAGTTGAAGGCTGATGGATCTGAACACCCGGACAACTGCAGAAGTCAAGATTTAAGATCCTCTGCTAAAGACTCTTTACTGTCTTTGCTGTAGCAGCAAGAAGTTGGGGATCAGTTACTTCCCAGGAGCTCGTCTCCAGCTGACCCCTCAGTTATCAGATCAGGATATAATGCTCATTTCTAGAGAGCCCTGTTTACAGCTACAGTCTTGGGAGAGTCTGTCAGTGCTACCACAGCCCTGAGAGCATGGTGCTAGCAGGAAGGCAGATAGCAAAGGGAAGCAGTCTGCCTCTAATAGACAGTGACAGCATTTTAGAGTAGGGACCAGAAAATGTGTGCTCTGCTCCTCTGAGTCTCTGTGGGAGTTCATTGATGCTCAGATCCAAAGTACCTAATTCTCAGAGTCTTGCGTGAAAATTGGGCATCTAAATAAATACCCCTGTAAATTGAAGGCGAGGTCTCAAAGCACCGTGGTTCTTTGCGAAATGGAAAAGCCAATATTACCTTTCTCCCATTCTTTTCCATTTAGTTTTAAAATTCCCAGAGCAGTGCCAGCTTTTTGCTGTTTGCATTCAGACCACAAAGGGGCTCTGTTTCCAGCCAGTGCTGTAATTGCAGCAACTGTGTGAGAAGCTCCTGACTCTCCTGTGCTCTCTGAAGCTCTTCCCACATGAAGGTACAACACACAGACTCGGTGGGGTCAGCCTGTCTAGGTGCCACAGTGTCCCAGACTTGCTAGTCCACCTACCCACACCCCAAAAACCCTCTGTTTACCTGACTCCCCCGCAGAGGTTTGTTTCTCAGCCTGCCTCTACATGTCAGAAAACGTAGCCCTTTGACCTCAATGAGCCAACCCCAGCTGTGCTATATACCTTTTGCATCATTAACACCTGTGCTGCCCTTGAAAAAGAGAAGACTACCAAGTGGTAACATAGTGGATGAGATGGGGAGAAGGGGTAAGGTTGCTTTTCCTCATAAGGGATGAAGCTGTTTGACCCTTCTGGATGCAGTTCCACCAAACATTTGCAGTCCTTTGAACTGCAAGATCCTCAAGGCTGATCAGTTTTCATCCATTGCCAGCAGAGGCACTTGGACACAGGAGCTTATGGCTCAACATACTCCCTTTACATACTTTATACACCGCAAGTTGTGGCAAACACGTCCTCCCGCTGTAGTGGTCACCATCTATGCAATGCTCTGAGCTGCTCTTGCCTGTTTTGTGGCTAAAAGAACCAAACACGGGCCGGCCAGGTGCTCTGTGTCTTCTTGCTCACCAGTTTTTTCACCCACTGAGTGGAACCACATTGGGGCAAGCCTGGGAGTAACAGATTATTCCATGCTTAGGGAAGCAGGTTAAAAGGCCTTTGAATTCAGGCACGCTTATTTTACTTAGGGACCATGCAAGGGCAAGCAGCTAAAGCCTTCACTAACTGTGCAGAGGTGCTTACAGAAGCTAAATTTCCTTTTGGGAGGCAAACAAATAACGGGGCAAAACAAGCAAACACCATCATGTCGATCTTAAACCCAAAGTCACACACACCTCGGTTCTCCAGAAAGGGGAGCGGCTACCTGGGCATAAAATAAATAGGAGGGGTTAGCATACAGAAGCAATAGAAACCGGACTGGACTAGAGATATTTACAGTGCAGGGCGGAAAGAAATATCACTACTCTGCCTGGAACACATGGCCCAGGTATGGCCAGCTGGCCTGAAGGACACGTTTTGAGGAGGGTCACACTTGCTTTTGTTAACTGTAACTCTCCTAGTTGCCACCAGGGGACACCAAATTCCTACGTTTTCACTCCAGAGCACAACGCGTGTCCCGAACCTTTGGCTAGGCATGGGAGAAAAATGTCATGGCAGCAGAGCTGTAGCTCCAGTTCTGGAGCTCCAGTCCCCTGGGAGGGGAGCCCAGGCCAGGGGATTGTTGATGATACCCGTGGTTGTCCAGTTGTATGAACACACAACAGCAGCTCCATATCCTCCTTTACAATGAGAAGCCAATTTCAAGCTGCATGCTTTGAAGATCAATAATAATACAGAAAATATCAGTGCTTCACACCAACGCTAGATGATCAGAGACCAAAAGCCACTGCCAGCTGAACAGATGCTCTTATTCCATATTTCCATTGAAAGAGCCTTCCAAATTTCACAGCTTTGCCAGGCTTCATCCTGACATTTCAGCTGAATATGGCAAGAATGCCATCAAGTGCTAGAGGCCTTTGTTTTTAAGACGGAAAGGCTGGGCTCTGGAGCCAGCTATGGGTGCAGGCATGGGCCTGTGCATAGGATTTTCTGAACAATTAATCTGCACATTATTATGTCAAGTGATCTCAATAAATTGCAAAAGCTGCTCAGAATCAACTGGATAAAATTCAATAAAAACACAGCGAAGTACTATGATTGGGGAGGAGAAGTTAAGAGCATAAAGGAACGACTTGGAATAATTGGTTAAGCAGCAATGCTACACAAAAGGATCTGGAGGAATTAGAGTGGATCATATAATGAGTCAGTGGTATGCTGTTGCTGCAACAAAAACAAACATTTCTTTTGGGATATGCTAATGGAGTATCGTAAGTATGTCCCAGAAGGTCATTATTCTGCTTTGTCCCAAAAGTGTGCTCGCTGATGCTAAAAGTTGTGCCAAATTTGGGGCACCAGCACTTTCAGAAAGATAAGAGTTTAGAGCAGACCAGCAAGCCCAACAGTAAGCTTAAGAAACCCTGAGAAACGCTGGATTGACTGGGGGATCCTTTTCCAAGAGAGAGAAGGAAAGTGAGGACAGCCGCCCCAAACGCAGGGGACTGTTTTAGCCAGCAGCAATTATCATGCATCTGTTTTCCCTGGCATCTCAGGAGAAAGATACGCAGAGGGGTTCCTGATCAGCATGGAACAAAGGCAGACTCCAAACCCAGGGCTAGTTTGGGTTTCATCTCAACAGGCATCTCTGTTTTGCTTACGTAAGAGGGAAGGCATGCAGATGGGGGATGGGAGGGGTCACGAGTTTTGATGTGACTGTCAGTGACAATCTGGAAGCTTGCTTTCAGGTGAGAAATGGTCCTTTTAACACAACAAAGTGGCACACCCAGGAGTGTACACACAGGCCACACCTACTGGAGCCAGCTTCCACAGGGTTGTTTGTACAGCAAGCAAAGGAGAAAATAAAGATTGGAGATGGAGCTTCCTTTTCGCCCATTCATCCCACGAGTCGGCCAGATCTTACAAATAGTATGGTAAGGCTGTTCACGTTACTGCTTTCTGCGGCTCCCGGGGACCTTCCTGGTTCGGCTAGTCTCACAGCTGCGGTTAGATTCCCTCCCCTTACACTTGGTTTCCATCAAGCACCTAAATTTAAACATGTGCCTTTGCTGAATGATGATGTGCCCAAATTTGTTTAAGTATGGGCTTCAAACAAAGTGTACGTTCAGTGACTTCTGCGAACAAGGCCTTAACCTTAAAAAACACACATAGATAAAACAACTTTTAACTCTAGCTAGATTCAAATGCTTTCCTCAGATTCCTTCAAGTTGAGTCTACCACCTCCCTGACACTGAAATAGACGCCTTGCATAAGAAGACTCCCTTGCTTCCTCCGTGCTGTAACTCATCAGCTCTTCCCTGCTCCAGGGCACGTACCTCTAGGGACAGATGAGATCTATTCCTGTTTGTTACTCTGCAGAGCTAGATCTCAGCAGCAGCGATAAAAGCCCTTGCACATCCTAGCTTGCTTTCTGATACTTCCCTTTTCTCTGGAATTCGTACTCCTCGCCCGCCCTCATTCCCTGCCCCCTTCCCCGTTTGCTCATACTTCTGGAAAGATGACTGAAGTCTAACTAATGAGTAAGACGTTGCTGCACGTCATTGCCTGTCTGCTGCAAGAAGGGGTGAACAAGTTCGTTTGTCCACAGGTTAAAGTGAGGTTGCCATCCAAACAAGGAGCATGTAATTGGGAGACCAAGCAGTGGGAAACCTGCCCTCACTTCTCGCTCGTCTGGAGTGTTTAATTTCTCTTGTTTTCTTCGTTGCGTACACCACTTTATGCCTGCACAGCATCTTTCAAGCAAGGATCTCAAAAGGCTTCACAGACCTTAATTAAACCTTGTAAATCTCTAATTGATAGATGAAAATTCTGAGTCACAAAAAGGTGAAGTGATGTGCTCATGGTGAAACAGTGAGTCAGTTACAGAGCTTAGAGCAGCTTTGGTGATTCCAGTGTGGTACTCAATATCTTCCCCACTTGCCTGATGTTACAGAAGACATAGATTTGTTTGGAGAGCAAGTCCAACAGCTACCTGACACAGCTCTCAGTGGCCGTTCAGTCACCAACAGTGGACAAGTATCAACGGTGCTTGGTACTGAGGTGCCCAAAAGGGGCTAAGAGCGGAGGCCAGAAGTACCATATAAACCGGGAAGACCCCCAACCGCTCTGCTCCCCACTGGCTGTGACCCCAAAGCCTGCCTGGAGACTGGGGTCTGGAGCCTGGTTAACGGCTGTTTCCAAATCCCCAGGCAGCATCCACGGGGCCAGGCCAGCCTCTTTGCCTTCCCCACACAGCAGCCTGGCAGGTCAGGGTCTTCGTGCCCCTGATAAACACCCATAGGAGCAACATCGGAGCTGCTCCTGCCTCGTCATCGGAGCCATCTTCAGGCTGGCACAGGGGCCCACCACGGACCCGCAGGGGCACAGCACGGCCTGCACCTGGGGCACCCAGCCCAGGCGCTTGTTCTGGCTCCTGGCTGTCAGGTGGCTTCAGGCAAGTCCCTTTTCTCCTCCATTTCCCTCCCCAGCCTTTGTTTTCACATCCATACTGTGAAGGCTCGTCAGGGCAGGGACTCGCCAGGGCAGGAGGGACCCGCCAGGGCAGGGACCCTCCCAGCTGGGCGTTTGCACAGGGAGGCCCCAGCCAGGCCCGGCTGGGCTGGCAGGATGGCGCGGCCCTGCCCGCCCAGCCCTGCCGCCCGTCCCACCTCGGTGCCAGGGAGCCGGTCGCTCTCGGTGGACATTGTCACAGTCTGCTTTCCAATTATAGCATTGAGTGCTGCTGAGTTTTATAAACACTAAACGGCCTTGGCTGACGCCCGAGTTAATGATCCCCTGCAGAAGCGACTTTGGCCAGCCAGCTCCCAGCCGGGCCCTCGCCACACCCGCCAGAAAGGGTCAATTAAAAAAAAGACAGGAGAGGATAAAAACGCAGAAATGCAACTTAAAAGATGATGCTGCACCTGAGGAAATGACACATAACTAACTCCCTTTTGTCTGCGAGCGATAATAACGTGATGCTGCCACTGAGCCGGGCTTTCCTGAAGGCACCAAACAGTGGCACTTCGTGCCTCAAACCCCCCTGCCTGCAGCGGGCAGCGCGAGCTGCCCACACCTGAACACCCCTTCCCGCTGTCCCGGTGACTACCTGGACCAGGGTCCAAGAACAGCAGAAGATCTGTAGCAGGACAAGCAGTTCAATCCACCTACCGTGTCAAACCTATGTTTCTCTCCTTCGGTTTTACCCCCCTGTTAATATCAACAAAGAAAAAAATCCGACACAACTGACCTCAAAAATGCAAACAGAATAAAAAAAACCCACAACAGTAAATAGCTAAGGCTTTTATGTTAATGCAAGAGTTGTTTACAGCATCAAAACAAAGGAAAAAAATCTCTGGGTCAAATTTGCAACTGATGCAAATAAGCCCATTGAGTTTCAGTGAGGAGCACGGCCTGTCACACAGTACATACACACGTGTGTACGCTCCCCTCGGCCCCCTCTGCTGACGCACCGCGGCTTGGTGGCACAACCAACACTGGAAGGGCAGCAGAAGACACCCCAGTATAATTTGTACATACACACCACTAAAGCTCAGCATTTCTATTTCCAAATAAAAAAATTAAAAAAATAAACCCGGGCAAGCGCACAGCTGCAAGGCGGCCTGGGTAATTGTGCAATGCTGGGAACTCTTAGGTAGTTAATAATTATACTCAACCTTCGGTCTAGTTCCTAACAACACCCCTAGGCGTGTCGCTCTTACAGAATAAGGGCACACGCCCTGCTGTGTCTCCTTGCTTAACAGGAACACAAAGTACAGTAGTAGGAGGTGTTTCCTTGAACTCTGAACAATTGGACATTTAAGGATTAATTACTGTTAAGGAGCTTTGGACTGGCAAACACACTAACTCAGCTCTTGGCTGCGTCTCTCAGCCAAGTTCTCTCAGTCATCCTAATTAGACATTCTGATACCATCTTTAATTATATGATCTCACATACTATTTTTTTTTTTCTTTTTTTTTTTCCTCCCTACACTGAACCCCTGTCTCGTGCAGCACACCAAGCAAGCAGAGCACGGAGGGGTGAACCGACAGCAAGGAAGGCGCCTGGCTGGGAACCGCTGCCCCCCGAGTCTCTTGGTGCAGTGGCAAGACCATGCACCGTTGGGACCCAAGGTGGTTGGGACCCGAGCTCCCCTTGCTGCTGAAAACACCCCGGGTCTTTCACAAGAGGGAGGAAAACGTTAAGCCTGCCGCAGGTCCCTTGCTGCTGTGGGCAAGACAGGCCATATATTGTATTTATCACTATTGACTGCAGCCTGGTTGGAAAAATCCTGCGCCAAGCAGTATCCTGCGCCAGCCACAGCAAATGTGTGTGTGCACATGTATATACACACATGCTCTCCTGTACACACCTTGATCTTGTTGAAACAACAGGAGGAGCATAGTGCGTGTTATGAATGTTTTTCACCTTTGTAAACACAGCATTGCTGGGGCGACGCTCCTGCGTCCCAACTTGCAGCACCCAGCGGTGCTGCAGGCCTGGCGCCCTCCCATCCCCCTTGCCCCAGCGCCTGCCAGAAGCTACTGAAGCTGCTTCGCATTCTAACTGGTCCTGTTGCTCTGCAACATCCTTCCCAGGAAGGGACCTGGCTACATCTGAGAGCCACTAACCTGCTGTCACCTTGGCTTCTGTGTGTCGATGTTTGCTGCCCACCCTCCTGCAGCTAACCCCCCTTCTCCCAGATGCAAGGAGGGAAGTTTTGGGTGGTGTGCTTTCGACTGAAATGCTGCTCTGCTGAGCTGGAAACTCAGTATACCCTGAGGTCAGCCGAGGTTCACTAAGCTGAGGAACTCCTTAAATGGTATAGTCTGAAAAGCTGTCTCCTTTTGTCTTTGTGAGCAGCGTGGAGATGGGGGGGGCGAGTTCTCAATGGGACCATTTTCTAAATGCTGGACTCCCAACCTTGCATGAACATGGGGCCAAAGAAGCAGCCACAGCCTCACTGCTCTCCCCAGCACCAGCCTGCTCCCTGGAAATGGCTCCAAGATCCACCCCTGCTTCTACCTGCCAGCTGAACTGGTTGGCCTCAGGAGGGAGGGTGTGCAGCACCCATTCTCACCCTGTGCTCCTGGGGCTGGCGAGCCTGGCACATGCCCTGGCAGGGTCTCTGCCTGTCCTCCTCTAGGGTCTAGGCCAGTCTGCAGGCGTAAGCACCACTGCATGCTTCACCACCTCTTCCAAAATCAGGGGGGAGGAAAGGAGGACTTGACTGTCCCAAACAGGCAGCAGTACCCCACACAGGGAGGAGCCCTCTCCTCCCAGCTCCTTGGCGTTCCTCGCTGATTCAGAGTCAACATAATGGGGCCGAGATGGCGCCATTGATCCTGCTAGGCAGGCAGAGCCACTCTACCGTAGGGATTAGTAATGGCTTTCTTCCCTGTGGCACCGGGTCACAGCAGTCAACCCTTCCTACAACCCTGTGGTACAAACAGTCTTTCACTCTCCCCACCACCAGGAGAGCCTGTGGAGCAGCCGCTAGTCTTGAGGAACAGGGCAACGGCAGCAGCTGCACAGGGAAATTAAAAGTTGGAGCCAAGTGAGAAAAGAAAAACAAAATAGGGACCAGACAGT
This sequence comes from Psophia crepitans, assembly GCA_013399095.1. Lineage (NCBI taxonomy): Eukaryota > Metazoa > Chordata > Aves > Gruiformes > Psophiidae > Psophia > Psophia crepitans. Next base: position 1,122,493 of record VWZZ01003502.1, read on the forward strand.
CACCACGGGTGGAGGATAGACCTACCCCAAAAAAGCAGGCAACCATACTCTTAAGAGCAATTCCCTGGAAGAGTCCTTCTTCCAGTCCTCTAGGGCAGGTAGGTCCATGCAATCAGGGACCTCCTACAGTCAAGGTGCGTCTCGGAGGACCTCAAGTTGCCAAGACCTTCCACTGTACAGCTTCTTCTGCTCTGTGCCACCACAGCACAACCTTGTCCCTTTACAGCTGCCTGGGGAAAGCCTGGCCAGGGCTGGCTGCAGCTCTAGCAAACCCCCCTACCTCCACTTGGGCAACAAGAGCAGGAGGAGGAAGAGCATCACTCCAGGATGAGCACCACCCATCCCAGCTGCAGGTGCTGACAGAAGAGCACTCACGAGGTCAAGGGAAGCACCTGAAGCTGATATTACGAAGGTGTCACTCTCCTTTCCTATTCCCTCCCTTTCACCACAGACAGTGTCACAGGCAGATCTTAATTTCCTCGGCTGCCGAAAGTGGAGAAGGTAAGTAGATACCAGTATGGCCTCAGAACATTGCTCAGAGTAGAGATTTAATCACAGTCCTTGCGGCTCATAAACACAATGTTCAATTGGAGGCTACAAAAGGCAGCTAACATCTCCCGTCACCCCCGTGACCTGTGGCAGCCAGGGAGGAGCAGAGGTTTGCAGCCCTCTAAGTCAGCATCAACCTAGAACGAAGGTTGTGGTGACCAGCTCCTGCTGCATGAGGCTCTGTTGCTGCTCAATGCTGGAGCTGAAGCCCTGCCCTAGGTCCTGGCTTGGAGGGATCGAAGCAGGGCTGTGCCTGGCTAGACCATAAGGCAATCTTAGATGTGGGGGGATCATGAGCTCACCTTTTCCTCTAGATTACTGGAGACAGTCATGGGCCTCTGGCATGTAACTTTTCTTTTAAGCCCACAGGCTGGCGTCTGCTGCTCTGCCCTTATTAACATGAGATAAACAGTTTCAAAACTAAGTTACGTGCACTTCAGAGTAGTAATATGATGTAAGCAACTGAAATAGGAAATAAGTGAATTAGAGCATCCAATGCTTGAATAACTTGAGCTACCCAAAGGAAAAGAACTGACCTATTTCTTCTCTTTGCCCAAAACCAGCATCATCTCCTGCTCTGGCCACTCACATCAGTAATCACCAGCACGAGCGCGTGTCAGCATTGGGAGCCACTGATGAATTCACCTGAGTCTGGGAACCCAATTAGGGTTACAGAAAGGGGATGGGGGGCCAGGGGGAGCATCTGTCCTCAGTTGATGGATTGTGCCTGACCCATGAGCTCACCTAGGATCACTGGCTGTAGATCTGTATTTACCTTTCCAGGGAACTTGAAAAACAACTTCTGCCTGAGAGAGGAAAAACGGGAGGAGAGTCTGCGAAAGGCAAGTAGGCAACAGTTCCTGGCACTGCCTCTGAACTTGCAGAGTTGTACAGTCATTTGTAGGATGCAGGCTCTAGATTACGGCCATGTAAGGCCTGTCTCCCTCTCTTCCCCCACACTAGTCTGTGGAATGGAGAATGCAAAATAAAAAGGGAAATCTGAGACTCACACTGTGGCAGGCTGAACGGTTTACATTCTTGTCTGCCATGATGTCCTCCTCCCAGCTTAGTCCTTATCTGTTTGACCTCACATAGCCAGCATCAAAAAAGCTGACATTTAGTACAGAGGAATTCTGGAGTTCAAATGAGATAGCGCTGCAAAGGGGAAAGAAATATGCTCGCAAGATACTCCTTCTGGACGATGTGGAATCAAAAGCAGAAACACAGAAAGGCTGAGGTTGGCAGGCACCTCTGGAGAGTGTCTAGTCCAACCCTCTGCTCAAGCAGGATCAGTTAGAGCAGATTGTACAGACCCACGTCCAGTCAGGTTTTGAATGTCTCCAAGGATGGAGACTGCACAACCTGTGGCAGTGTTTGACCATTTTCACAGTGAAAAAATTATTTTCATGTCTTCTATTGCAAATTGTGACCACGGCCTCTCTTCCTGTCACTTGGTACTACTGGCAAGAGTTTGATCACATCTCCTTTGCTCCCTCCTCCCATCAGGTTACACTTCGGTAAGATCCTAAGCCTCTCCTCCCAGCCTTTCTCTGTCTTTGTCAAGGAAAATCTTCGTGAGGTGTCTTCGATCTCATCGAACTGGAACATGCCTGAAAAACCTTCTTTTAAACCTCAGCCTGAGAGTGCATATTGCTCCCTGTGCTGACGGTGGCCAAGCACTGCTGAGTGGGGGCCTCGCTTGTGCCACATGAGACAGAGCAGAAAACCCTGGACTGTTGCAACTGAATTCAAGAGCTTGTTATGATGACATGAAACTTGAGGGGATCAAGTCACAGACATCAGTAGGAGTAGGACCTTAACGTGGTGGTGTTTGTTTTTTAAAAAAAATGCATCATTTGTTCCACTTCGGGGTATCTGATGCAATAACCGTGTCACAGTTTTCCTCTGTCACATCCTTCCCACATGACAGTGGAAACATCATTTCAAACCAGCATTCTGTATGCTCTTCTTTCCCCCACACTCCCACTCCAGCTCTGCTTGCCATTAAGCTTTCTTCAGGTTTAGCACACGCTTATTCTTTCCATCGGCTGCAGAATTTCTACAGTGTTCCTGTAGCTACTCCTGCAGATTCTAGACCAAATTTAAAAAAACAACAAACCAAAAAAAAAAACCCAACCCACCAACCACCAAAAGTCTTCATATGTACTGCCCATCTCTGGCATGATACATTCAGGACATTCCTCTGGGCTTGCGCTTGCCACAAAAGCTCTGCCCTGTGTAGGGTCTCCCCTCCACAGTTTGTAAGACTGGGTCACCCTCATATACTGCCTAGAGAGATGAGCGAGTTCTTGGTACATCAGGAAGGAACATGACTGTGAGGGAAGTCCAGAGATGAGTCTCACATCATGGGGAGGGGACAAGCAAAAAAGGACTGGGACCCTCTCTTAACTCTTGCACACAGTAAAGACATTATTGGGAACATACACTGATCCTGATGGAAGAGTCGTCGGTGCAGATGCTGCTCTCTTGCTTTCTTTGCAAAAGGAATGGGCAAACTCTCTTCCAGCATGACTCCGCTCAGGAACAAACACCCGCCCCGCAGTAACGCACCGATCCCTCACTTGCACGACAAGGTCTGGGCATCGCAGGGTGGAGGGAGGGCGAGCCTGTTTCAGGAGGTGGGGAAATTCCCTGTGTGACGTGGAGATAGATCTAAAATCAGATGAGGATGTCTGGAAAAACACAATTTCCATGTCAATGTGGTAGAATTTGGTCTCCCACAGCTAGAAGACTGTTGGAAAACGGTTTGCTCTGCTGTGTAATTTCATCCTTCAAAACCAAATTATAGTAACTGCTGTGGACATTCCAGTGTCTGTGAGCTAATGATGATAAAAGGCAGTTGCAACCAGCGAGTGCTGGGAGGAAATCAGGTGGGAGGCCTAGCCTTGCAACCAGCATTTGCAGACAAGCAACATTAAGCCCTTTCGAAGGGCGCTGTCAGCAAACAGGAGCTTAGGGAGCACTTCGGGCTGGCAGGAGGCAAGCAAGAACGTATCCTCCTGTTAGCCTGTTTTTGGGAGGAGGCGGACGGGGGGGATATGCTGCCAAAGGAGCCGGTTTGACAAAATCGAGGCTGGATGCCTCTGTGCACCAGCGTAATGGGAAAGCCCTTCACAAGGCAGGAAATCCTGGGAGGCACTCCCCTCAGAGAAAGCTTGTGTGCAGTAGATCAAATGGGGACTCCCCCATGCCTGAGGCCCCATGGAGATAGATATTAAGAGATGATGCTCTTGTGTCCTTTGGCATATTTACTTAGAATTGCCATGCCCCCCCAGAGTAACCACTTTTTCCTTTAGCCCCACCAGGACAAGTACATTCGGAAAAAGCCTTCCAAAGGCTCTCCCTCACCCACTGTGTCATCCTTGACCCCGTGGGGCACCCTAAGGCTGGCTCCAGCACTACAGCCCAAACCCTTCATGTCAGCTTTCCTACAATATGGATTCCTGACTGCTGATCTCACTTCACACAGGCATACGCACGTATTCCCCATTCTGGTGACTGATACCTTCAGCATTCCCCATGACTTCACAAATATTTTCATACACCAGCCACATAACTTACTCTGGCATCTCTCATGTTCCCCATGGCACTGTGAGAATACAAGGGTTAAAAAAAAAAAAAAGAGGCAGGGTAAAGGAAGGAGGGGGAAAAGAAAAAAAAAAGGGGGAGCCAGGGACCAGCAGGAAGCCAAAGCAGACATTACTCCTCAGGAAACCCATGGGTGAGGAGCAGCTTGGCCTGGTGCCAGCTGGGCTAGCCATGACTCACCTACCATCTCCTCCCCACCACTATTTCTTTTTTAAATTGAATATGATGTCCTCCACTCTTAACCTGGTGTATCTGGGTTCCTTCTACTCCAGAGGCTGCAGCTTTTCCCAGGTGAGCAAGGGAATCCCATGTTAACCTCCTCCCTACTGCCAGGGAAGCAGCCATGCTCTCCACCCCACTTTTTCACAGCGGAAGCTTTGAGTCCTTCTGGTTGAGGAGGTGGATTAAAAAAAAAAAAAAAAGAAAACTCACCTCAGCACACATTTTCTAGCTCTATGCCTTTCTTTTTGAAGCCAAGATGAAAGGATTAATGCATTATTTGCCTTTTAGCCCAGGTGGTCTGCTCTGCTGGCCTCTGCCCCGTTCACCATTGTTGCAGCTAACAGCTGTCTGGATTGCAGCTGCTCTAATGAAAGCAGCCCTGAAATGTGCTGCGACCGGGCACCTGGCAATGCCGTACCCATTTGTTCATATTGAAGGGACATGCGAGCTTTTAATTGTTCATGGCAAAGGGAGCTTTTTAATGACTTCAATTAACAGAGAGAAGAACTCCAGTTAGCTCTTGCTATACAAAAGAGTGTCCACAACGTCATTAAAACAAGATTTACAAGTGTCATAACTCTCAGCAGCATAGTCAACAATACAGCCAATCATTACAACTGAGCACCAAAGGAGAAGGGGGGGAACATCACACCACCAAGGAATGAGAGGAAAAGAAAGGAGTATGGGGGAGAAGGTGCAGAGGAAAAAAGTAATTTTTTTTTTCTTTTTAGTCTAAATTGATTTTATTCTACAAAATGCTACTTAGTTAAAGTTGTAAAAGCAAACCATTTTAATATGTTCTTTCTTTCATAGCAGCAAGCTTTCTCTAACAAGCTTTTTGTTTTAGTGCAAATACTGTAGGCCTGTATTACAGTAAAATAACAAGAACAGAAAGAGACAACACCAGAGAGAACACCTCAGAGCTGAGATTCTCCAGGACTGCAAGAACAATATCAAGATCACGACAATCAAAGAAGGGTCTCAGTTCAGCAGTCACCTTTAAGAACCTCCTTGGCAGAAATTATTTCACCACAGAGGAAAAGAAAAAAAAAAAACCCAAAAAAACCAAACCCATGATCTAAAACTTTTGAGGAGGGAAAAAAAGATAATGGTGCCCCCAAACCTTCAATAATCTTCATGGTCGCCTGTTAATCATTGAGGCTTAATTCCACCTCCGACACCTGCTTTGCAGCAGCAAAATGCCACCGATGCTTTCAGTTTGCCTCCGGGAGAGTGGAGTCAAAATCAGGCCCTTTCTGTATCTGAGGATCTTAAAGTAGACTTTAGTGACACTAGTAACTTATCGCTCTAATAAAGATGCACTATCCCTTATTGATGTTACTTTTAACTACACAGTATATCAAGATATATACAACATTTTATCCTCTCACTGAGCAAAAACAATTGGATACCTATTTTCTACACATTTTAATACGGTTTTAATATCAAGTAACCACAAACAAGAAAGTGGAATAACCCTTTAATCATACAGGACAGGAGGGGAACAATTAAGTAAAACAGGATGGGATTTTATTATTATCTTGTATTCTGAGATTTGTCCTCAACTCCACCTACTGTTCACAGAGGAATGATAATGCATCTTTAGAAACACATCTCTCTTTACATTTTATACAGACAACAACAAAACCCAGAATCTTTATTTAAAGAATTGAGAAAAAGTTATTAGCCTAAAAAAAGAGGAAGATTGGAATATTTTTAATGCTTCTTTATTATATCCAAGTCGTGAACAGAAAAAAGATGTAAACATGATAAATAAATAAGAAATAAAATGTAGATTGTTCCCCCCACCTCTTAAAATGTTTGACTTGGCCTTCCTAATGAAAATGAACTTAAGTGTCATAATAATATTTCTTACATTTCAGAAGTCTGTCTTAGAATGGAAAAAAAACAGCAACAAAAAAAAAAGAAGAAAAAATAACAACCAAACACCAGGAATGTAATTTTGGAGGATGTTAAATTAATGGCGGGCAGATCTGCTGGAGCAGGCACAAGACGGCTGCCTGCCAATAAATAATAAGATACCAGGAAGGAGAGGGGGTGTCTTAGGTTTGTTTTCATTTTGTTTTTTCATTTAGGATGAAGGCCAGGTGGATCCTACATACAGTAAGCAGCAAAATTAAAGGTTCAGATGAACTAAATAGATCATTTAAATAATAATTATAAAAACACAACAGAGAGCTACTTTCCCCAGCATGTTGGTCCCAAATCCCATCACACCACAAGCAGTTTGAGACTTACCCAGTCTCCACACCTATGAGAAAGGAATGGATGAAGGCAATGGCATGACTGGAAAGGGGGAAGGAAGAACAAGGGAAAAACTGGAATGGCAAACATCACCTGGAAGCTGAATCTTTCCTTCAATGCAGCTGCTGCTGCTCCTTCCAGTTTGGCATTGATTAATTTAAGGTGTTATTAGAGGCTTTGTTGGGCTAGTCACTAGGAGGGGGGGTTGATACAATAAGCAGCTGAAATTCCCTGGGCCTTTTTCTATTGACTTCAACAACTCTTGGTCAGATGCTAGTTATAACAGCTCCTGCATCCCCATTACGTGCAGAACATGGAGACACTGTACATTTAGGAATTGGCAGGGAAGGTACTCATGAAAAATACCATTTTGGGGATGGAGAAGACAGTCAATTCCCCAAAAGCACACCAGTAAACCTGAAAAGAATACAGGGGCAGACCAAAATGGCAGCAGAGCTCAAGTTGTACCTGTCTGTCAGAAACTAACACAAAGTAAGGCTGATCCACAAAATACAGAGGGCAGGAGACCAGCAATCCCAACACAGACATCTTCTGTGAGATTTGAGGGACCAAACAGGCAGACCCAAGGTATTTGGGGCTTTTTCCAGATCGTAGAAAATAATCCTATTTTCTGGGCAGTTTTGCATGGCTCCCATCAGTATCCCAGGACAGGAAAGGGGACTGTCCTGTCCTGTTTCTGAGAAGGTCAATGACAAGGCAGCAAGCAAGGGCCGCCTGCAGCTCCTTTTGGCAATGATTCAGTAAGCAAAAGCAAAGGTAGGGGTTTTTTGTTGTTCCACTAGGAGTTAGGTTTACTCAGGTTGGGAAGTGGAATCCGACTTCCTAAAACCCCTAATAGGAATGCTCCTGATTTCCCATGAGACAGCGATCCTGGTCAGCTGGCCTCAAAAGCAGCTGCATCATTTTAGAATTCACCACTTGTCATTGTTGCATTCTGCTCAAAAATGGGTGGAAATGACATACAGAGACATTTTATTGAACAGTTTTAGATTCTCAATCCAGACTGAACCAACCAAGCATCTGGCAAAATGCTGACAGTTAGAGAAGCAGCAGTTTCACCTAAAGTGATATCATCGACATAAAACCCTATGAAAACAAGATCCTCTGTGTGAACTGTGGGAAGTTTAAGGTCTATTTTATTAAAAAGGAAGTTTAGATTTTTATTTAAGGACAAGAGAACTCCTGTATCAATTTCACTTACTGTGCAAGCTCAATTTGAAACCTCTAGCACCAATATAATGATGGAAGTGTTTAAGCAATAAAGAAAAAGCCTGAATCACAATTGACTTTATGAAGCAAAAAGATAATTCATATCTCTCTATTTCTGGCAGGTTTGGGTGTAAAAATAATAATAATAATAAAAAGCAAAGCCTACCTTTAGAGCCAAAGTAGTGTCCCTTTGAAATGATTCAAGGAATGGACAGTGGCCAGGTTTTGAGGGAAGCCAGCTCTGCTGAGTAAAGGTCCAGTTCCACAAGACCGAACCCTATTAATTCCTAGTGGAGTTAGTTGGTGGGGACTGCAGCAGTTCAGCATCTCATAGGACTGGCCCTAGAATCACATATTGCATTTCTCCAGGTCCAGCCTGACCAAGAAATACCTGGGTTTCAGTTGATTAAAAAAAATTATAATAATACAAAAGAACAAGAAAATCTCACACCAAAATAAATAGCTTCCACCACAGCTTCAACAGGCAGGACCGAAGAGCTATCCCCTAACTGGTTTAGCTGGCAAGCTGGGTAATCCTAGTGTGCACATGGTTGTGGTTTGTCAGTGCCTTGACATCAACAGGAATTGAACTTGACTCCAAGCAGGAATAGGTTACACATATTACTGTCTTCAGTAGTGAACATTGGTGCTGGAGAGCTTGTGCCCTCTGCGAGGACTTAGTAGTAGCAGCCAAGCCCACAGGTTGGAGAAGACAAAGACCTAGGCTAGGGGAAGAGCCCTCTAATTTGTTTTTTTTTGTCTTCAGGCCAATCGAGCCAAACAAAACCAGAATAATGACAATGAAAAAAAAAAACAAAACAACCCAAAGTGCTAATAATGGTAATCGATTTTCCTCCACTGTCAATCTGTCATTCATAACCTGAGGTTATCAGAAGCTCTGTTCTAGTTCAAACAGGTCATCACTTCAATCATGCCATTCCTGCCCGGTCAGGAGCACCTTGTGGCCTGTGTTGTAGGTTGGACTACTGCTACCCCCCCAACCTTGGAAATTGGGAATCTCTGATCAAACAACACCCCCTAGTATCAGTTGGTGGATGTGGGCTGCTTTGTTTCTCAACAATGACAAAGTCAGCAAGAGTACAGCCAGCCAGTTTCACCCTCTTATCCGCTGCCAGTCTCCATCCTGGATTTAGAGGCACATGGTGCCACCTCTTTTTCGGTAGCATGTTCTGCAAATATGGCCAAGGGGAAGGGAGGATTTACCAAGAGGAAGAGATCAGCCTCTGAATCAGGAGCGCTGATGGGGAAGAAGACGCAATACTCCCTAGACAGTGGGCTGCCCAGGAAAAGTAAACAACAAGCAGCAGATTTGATATTCACAAACTGGGGTAAAACCCTGCCAAAGACACTGGTAAGTGCCAGCCCAGCAGCTTTTCTGATGCTGCTTTGGCCCTGAGATGCTAACTTGTTTTTTGAGGAGCCCAAGGGGTAAGTTATCTACATTTTAAAAAAGAAAGGCTTCTGCATGAGCCTCCTGCTGTCTGTGCCCCAAGCCAGAGTTACAAGCTCTGCCTTTGCTGCTGAGCCCTCAGGCTCCTCTTGGTCCCCCCCTCTCCCAGATCTCCCAGCCATCTCCCTCCTGTTTGGGCAACCCTACATGTTTCCCTCAGCCTGTCCCAAGAGGAAAGATCCTAACAAGCCTTTAGAGTTCAGAGCAACTGGATGAAATGTCATGGGATCAACAACATTGGAAATGATAAGCGCAGAGTGAGAGAGAGGGAAAGAGAGAAGATCAACTAACCAGAATGATCTAAGCATAGAGCACAACTGATCAGATCAATCCACAAAGGGAAGGGATGACTTGCAACTGTCTGCAGCTCGCCTTCAGTCCTGGCCAGGAGTGCTCCCCAAGTCCACTACAGCCGTGAAGAGGTTTCCATAGGCAGTCCCTACGGAGGGGTCATCACCCTCTCCAAACAGTCCTGGCGTGTCAGTCCCACCCTTGCCGTTTCCTGCCTCCAGGGAGCTGGTGTTGGTCCTCACTCTCCTTCCTGGAGCTGCAGCACTTCCCTGTCCTTGTTCTTGCTGCCCTTGTGCTTGAACGATCCTATGCCTGTCTCTAATCCCATGGAGGGGGGCTCCCCCCATGGTGCTGGGGGGGGGATGTAACACACTGGCAAAATGGGGGGCCGCAGGGGGATTACAATGCCAGCAAGGTGGGAGAGTTCAAGGAATCCGAGGACTGATCACCACTGCTGCTGCTCCTCCGGTGAGCTTTGGAGCAGGACTCGGATGGGGAGAGAGGAGACTCCTGATCCAACACATTGGGGTAGGTGAACACCAAGTTGGAGGAGCCAGGAGTGATGGCTGGTGTTGAGGTCACCACGATGGGAGTGTTGAGTGCCTCCTCCCCATAAAAACCTCCAGCAATGCTGATGGGCTTAATGACAGACCTCTGGGCTTTGTCAAGGACCAAAGAGGAAGATGGAATCTCTTCCTCCACAGGCTCCTGCTTCACCACCACTGCTCCACTTGCTCCAGTCCGAACGCTCTGGAGGCTGCTGGATGGGGGGCTCCGACGTTCCTCAGGGCTGATTTTGCACACAGGGCTGTGAGCCACCAGCATAAACTCCAGCTTCTCCTTCTCCTTCTGGAGCTCAGCGATCTCTTTTTGCAGCACTGATTTCTCCTCCTCCAGCACTTCAGTTTCCTGCAGACAAAAGGGGAATAAGTAAGTATCATAGGCTCTAGCACTGCTCCACACCTGGAACACGGCCATCAAGTCCAGTTCCCATCTGGCATGAGGAGATACACCCCAGACTCTTCACGAGCCAAGCAGGCACCAGGTCATTGCCAGCTGAGCATCTTGTATTTCACACATCTACCGGTAGGGTATTCCCAAGCTTCACCGACCTAAGGTTTATAAAAAGTCTTCTCATGAGCTCACCTTAATTTTCTCATGGCCAGCTTCTGCCAAGCTCTCTTGGCCTGTGACTTAAATCACTTCTCCCTTGCTGTCTGCCTGACAGACACCTTAGCAGACAGGACTCAGATCTCCTCCCATTGTTTTTTTTGTGTCAGGTAAGTCGTGTTCTTTTCACTTCTAAGACAGAGGTAGTGTAGAGCAATCCCTAAACTGTTTCCATTTTCCTTCTGTAGCACATATTCCAGACGAGGTCTGACATTTGCACAAAGGACTAACCCTTTCACCTCCACTGGATTATCCCTTGATGCACCCTAGGATTAACACATTCACCTTCCCATGGTCACATCACACTGATGGCTTGTAGTCAGCCTGTGAGCAATTAGTACCTTCCTGTGTGCGGAACTCACCAGTTTACAAAACTCACCCTCAGTCCTTCAGGATATGACCTCCCCCTTCGCACTCCTCTCACTTCTATTACTTTAGTCATGACAACCCTCAAGTTCTTCCTATACGATGGCCTAGCCTTCCCTACGCCAAGAATACCTCCCGGATTTGAGTCAGCAGCACGTTTCACTGGCATGCTTTCACTGCTGCTACTGTGCTTGTTAATAAGACCATGGAATACAACCAGCCCCAGGCTGGCTCTTGACTAGAAGTGCTGGAGCCTTGCCTCCAGCCTCTTTCAACACAACCCATCCTTGTCACCTCTTCGGCCAGTCCCTTATCCACCCCACAGTTCTTGCACTCACCCCTACCTTCTCCAGCTTAACTAGGTATTTCCCCAGTGGCGCCAGACCACACGTCTCTGCAGTGCTTCCTTTGTGCAGGAAATCAGCTACCCCACCAAAGGAAGGTTAGCCTAAAGGATGTAGCTTTGGTAGCTACACGTCACATCTGCCTCGTTTTCTACTGCTTTCAGGTGATCTTACCGTCCTCAGTGCTTTTGTCCTTAAAGCCTACCTCCTTTGAGGCACTCAGCGTCTTTATTTCCACTTACAGAGGGAGACTCATGCTAGTTGGGAGACTAGCTCCTAAGATATTTTAGGCAGTCAGCAAGGGGAATTTAGGCTCCTGAGCTCTAGGCCAAACCCTCACCACCACTGATGCAGGAGCAATGCCACCGGGAAGCTTTGGAAGGGGAAGGCAGCGTGTGTTTTGTAGCATCTTCCTCAAACACGCTAGCAGAAGGAGAGCAATGCCCTGCGAGCTGGTCCAAAGGGCGGGTGACAAGGAAGGAGAAATATATGCAGAACACGTACCGCCTGGAGTTTCTCTGTTAGCTCTCGACGCCTGTTACGACACTTAGCAGCTGCCAGCTTGTTCCTCTCTCTCCGGATCCTTCGCTTCTCTTCTTCCTCGGGCGACAGCTGTGGGCAAGCGCCAAGCAAACCCGCAATCAGATCTGAGCAAGGCATTCCTTGAAGTTTGTGAGATTTTAACAGCAATGCAAAGGAAAAAGGCCTGATCCAGCAGGATGCTGAGCACTCCCCCTCTTCACTGATGTCAGCAGAAGATGAAAGTGCACAGTATCTCTGCCTGCACCAGGTCTTAGCAGAAGGGTGAGGAGGAGATGGAGGGGGGGAGCACTGGGAAGATTGTGTAAGAGGACAGTGAATCTGCACCCAGGCCAAACAGATAAAAGATGCTCTGATTGTTTCACAACTTGGGTGGTACATTAAGCAAAACCAGAGCACGATGTTGTAAGTGCCTCTTTCAAGAAAGAAAAGATTTGCTGCTTCCCACACAAAAACAGTTATTAGCTTGAAGGTCAAGGGATGGGGTTGGGGGGTGAGACAGGGAGATCAGCAGAGCTCCCATGAAGTTCGTGAAGCAAGAACGATTTATACTACCCGAAAATCTGACCTCAGATTTTCGAGCACTCAGTGAGATAACACGCTGTGCTTCTTGCATCAGCAGGCAAGGCCCCAGTGATATCAAGGGCTTCCTGAGGCCAGCCTACATCCTCACTGATGTAAATCAGGAGCAATTCCATAGAAACCCATCCAGCAACAGTCTTGCGAAACCAAAGGAAATGAGCAGGAGCCCACAAGACCTGGTCAAGCCAGGCCTAGCTTTTGGGGTTTGAGACGAGGTTTTACAAACCCCAGCAGCAGCAGGTAGGCTTGCACCACCGCCAAGGCCGGCGAGCCGGTACGGCAGCACACGAACAGCGCCAGCAACAGCGGGAGCCGGTGCAACCAGACGGCCGTGGGGATTCATGGCACCACTTGGCTGCGCACGCCCCTCCGCTGTGGGCCGACCCCGCGCCCCACACTTCAGCCTCACTGGGCCGGCACACACTGCGGGGGCTCTGGCCTGCTGACGACAAGCAAAAGCGAAACCAGTACCCTGCAAAGCATGCGTCAGATCTCACGCACTGCCAGAAGGAAGGGGGGGAACTTTGTGAAAAGCTTTCGGTTTTAATATCTGGAGGGGCTGTCAAAATCATAAATGAGACTTCCACCCTTTTACTATTTTTTCTTTTTAGTGTTAGTTTTACTCTAACCTCATTCTGGTTTGTTTTGGTTTGCTTTATTGCCTTAATTTCAATCTTTGCAGTTTCGGGGAGTCTACTTCAGCCTCTGGGCATTCCCCTTTCTCAGTTCTGGTTTGGTTTTGGGTTTTTTTGTTGGTGTGGTTTGGTTGGGGTTTTTTTTGGGGGGGTTGGAGAAAGGGGGATGTCTGGTCCACGCCTGCAATTTCACCTGCACGCAGCGGAAGCCCCCAGATGCGCACCAAACAACACAAGCACTTCTAGGACTTCGGGACACAGGGTTTGGGCTTCAGAGCTTTTCCATTAGCAGATGACTGTGCTCCACCTCGGGGTGGGGGGCTCCTCCACCCCGCTGGGCAGCAGCTGGTGGGGCTTTGGCATATTCCCCCCCGTAAGGAGCCCCTGCAGGCACCGCTCTCCCCGCTACAGCTCTGCCTGCTCATTTTTCCAGCCCGCATGCGTGCGGGGTAAAAATGTGTTTGCACACCAGTATCTGCAGAACAGCAAAGCATTAAGCACACACACAGATTCCGTGCTGACCTGGGGCCTCTGCGTACAGTTTTCAAGAGCCCTTTCATGCTTCAGAAGCACAAACCTCACTGAAATACGTTGGGACTGAAATTTCTTCTCCCAGGGCCTTCAGTGATTTTTAAATTATCTGGCTCGGAGGCTACGCTTTGCAAGAATCTCATAGACGGGGCTGAAGCCCCTAATCTGGACGTGCTTAACATTATACTGGGTCTAAAAAGGAATATTCTGTCAGCGGTTGCTGGATTTGTTTGAAAGCGGTTGGATTTGGCACTCTTCGTGCCCCTGCTGTACGCGTTATCTGTAGCTTGTCCAAGCCCAATACGTGCATTTGCTGGCAGAAACGTTCATCAAAACAGGCTCTTTTCACAAAGCGTTACACAATGTTTTCCAAAAAGGCACTCCGATGCGGTGTTCGGAGCACCAACAGCGGAAACCTGAGCCAAAGAGCAACTAAAGCGCCCGGGTACTGCCTTAGCACGTGTCTAATCAAAAGGACTTGGCTTTGAATGACCCACAATGAACGGCTTGCAAACAAGCCACAGGCCAGGAATTGCTTGGCAGGCATCCTTCAGCAAATAACTTTGAACAACAAATAAAGCGGAGAATATGGTGATCTCTTCACGGCCAATTTGTGAACACAGAGGCAGCATTTGTCAAACAAATTAGTTGTTGCTAATTATTCCCCCAGTTCTCGTGAGAGCTTCCCTGGCTTTGGACACCAGCCCTGCACGCAGCGAACCGGGAGGTAGCTCCAGCTGGTGGGAAGGGCTGGCACATACCCGAACCACCATGGCTGTCCCATTCTTCCTCCCAGAAACGTGCCCTCCGCACGCCCACACCAGCTCCCTGCACAGAGGTGAAGCTCACACTGGACAAGTGACTTCCCTGCCTCTTAGGTCTAAATCAGACAGCGACTCCGCATAAAATAATCAGACTGTGAATCAAAACAGATGACGTGGAAGTAAAAGTAGGGCTGGTGAGTCTTATTAGAAACAGACCTCATGCAATAATGTGTGCTTGTGTACTGCGGGTGCGCAGTGTGTCTTGCTACACTGCTCTGCAGAGACCCACACAACTGCTGCTTGGGAACAATTTGGGGAGACCTAGATTATTCAGGGTTTGGTTTTGGTTGATTTTGGGGGTTTTTTTGGGCGAGGTGGGGGGAAGATGAGAGGGATGTTTGTTTGTTTTGAGGTTTTTTGGAAAGAAATCAGCCTAGCACTCTAGATAGCTATTCAGACAGCCCTGGAGAAGTCTGTTTCTTATAAGAAGAGATTGACAGGGCTGAAAGGATTTCCAGAAGATGAGATACCTGCATCTAGTCTACCACCCTGCCCCAGCACAGGATCCAAGGTCCTGGCTCAATAATCCCATCAGGAATTGATGTGGGAGCACAGAGCAGCAATGATACCAGCCACCCCATCCCAGCTATGAAAATGCCACTGCACTGGGAGCAGGAAAAGCTCTGCTTATGGGATCCCCACTGCCCTGCTATAAAGAGATCAAGTGATTGCATGCTTGCAGTGGGAAGCTGGGTTTAGACACCAGACATCCAGAAAGCTCTTGCTACTAGGGTCGAGGTACTCTAGGGAAACTGTTCCTCCCCACATGGTGCTGGCTGATACTGGTGGTATCACCCAAAAGTGAGACTGCAGCAGCACTAGGTGATGTAATTTGGGTGTCAGATTTGTACAGGACCTACATAAAAGCTCCTCTGCTTGCTCAGAGGTTTCTTTCTGCCTGCAGTGGCAGAGACATTCAAACTGAAACCCAAGGCTCAATTTCAGAGTTTCACCTGCTTTTGAAACAGAGCCGCAATGTGGTCCAGTGGTGCGTTTGACGGAGACTGGGTAAGTCTCACTGTGCGATGAGGAAGCAGCAGTAAAATCAGCCTCCAGCTCGCACCGTACACCACTCAGAATCCCCACCCCCCGTACAGTGCCAGGGACAGACCTCAATGGTCCCGCGTGGGCAGGGGTGGGACAGTGTCTGTACACCTGTCTGAGGCACCCCGAGACACTCTCCCCAACACGCTTACCTGCTCATCCCTTCGTCTCCGCCCCACTGTGGTGCCGATGGTTTTGATCACACCAGGTCGCTGAAGGGCCGTGTGTCCGGCCACTGAAGACAGCGAGGGCAGCGGATGGCTGTAGGGGTGTGAGCGAGAGTAAGGGCTTGACATGGAGGTGATGACGGTGGGCTGGACCATCCACTGCAGGTCTTGGCTAGTTGTGATAGCGTTGATCGTAGGGATAAAAGCACTGCCTGATCCTGGCATATCTACTCGAAATTTCTAGGAGGAAAGGTGGAGGAGAAAAGAGGGAGAGAGAAGAGAAGAAACAGTCAATGAAAGCAGAACGTAAGTGGTTACTCAGAAACCAGCTAGGCCCTCAGGAGCAGCACCGGTGGGGATTAAAGCAGCACCAGAAGCGAAGGCACCGGCTGATGGTGCCTCTGCAGCATCCCAGGCTCCCCTGCCTGTCACAGTCCCCCAAGGCACGCACTGGGCTCAGGCACTTCCCCTGTGGAGCAGCTCTGCCCTCGCCCAGCCCCCTTCCTCATCCCCCCCACACCTCCCCAGCATCCCCCATGCCAGCCTCCCCACTGCCGCAGCCTCCCGCCTGTGCCCACCGCTCCTTCCGGCGTGGAGCAAAAGGGGAATTAAGGAGTTTCTAGAGAAACACTTCCCTGCCAGTCCAAAGAAAAGGAAGAGAAACTTCAGTTTTGAATTGCCGTTACCAAACGAAGCAAAGCCACCTTCCACCAAAGGATTCCCCTGAAATCTGGGCTCGGTTGACATAGGGTTTGGTACAGCGAGAACAGCAGCTTGCTTCTCGTTCAGTGGTTCTGTGCTTGCCGCACACACAGCGCGAGCAACCCGGCCCCAGGATGGTTACGTGCGAGGATATGTATTTTAATAGCAGCCTATAAAATAGGTATTAGGATTCAGATCGGACAAGTTCCCTGCAGCTCTCTGCACTGTCTAGACAAAACAAGGCAGCAGTAAAACCAAGGCAGCAGGTAATGATCTCCTCCGAAATACATGTACACCTTGTTTCAGACAGAGGTAAATCCATCTGGATAATATGCTGGCACTAAACTGCAAGGAAAACAATTGCTTGTCCCCGCAGGGGGAAGCAGGGGAGAAAGAATGCTTTTGTCTATGCTGAGCTCCTTCAGGAGGCTCTCAATGGTTAGGCTTGGTTTTACAGACAGACGTGCCTTGCTCCAGCAATCGCTGTGCAAGGGACAGGGCTCGTAGGACCAGCAGCTGTCAGTACGGTCGATTTGTAAGCTGTGAAACAATCTTGTGAAAAAATGTGCATTCTTAGGTCAACAAACTAGCTTCCCAGAGAAGTGAGAGCCCTTGCATCAGCCTGACCTCAGCTCAGGTAAGCGTCCCAGATAAGGGACAGCACTTCACCACAGATTTCCTTTCCAGGGTGTGCCTAGTCAAGCACCTTAAGTGCTTTGTTAAACCAAGGCTACTGCAAATAGTATTTCACATTCTGATAGCTACAGCATTTTGGGCCAGTATCAGCCATAAGAGGTCCAGTTGCCAACACTTGGAGACCAGAAGATCCAGTTTGAATACCGACTTACAGCTTTGGACAGCTCAAAATCTAGCAAGAAAGGACAAGAGAAGGAAGGAGTGAATCAAGTTAAGTGGGTGGGGGAATTACACAGACAGGATGACACTGGCACCGAGACTTTGGCAAAAGACTCGCCAGAACCACAGAGATTCACCTGGAGGTTGAGCCCAGCACAGCCTCAGCATACCTCAGTGTGGGCCATCTTTGTGGCCTCCTAATTAACTGCAGAGGGACAGAGCTGCAAACTGTCAGCACTACGGAGGAATTTACAGGCACAAATCCCCTTCTTTGCTCTGCCCAGTGTAGGTTGCGGCCACACGGCACAGGCAGGGATAGATGCCTTGGTGCCTCCACAACCGTAACACCGTAAAAAAGGGATCTTAACCTCACAGAAGGGAGGAAGCTCAAGACTAGTTAAACCACAGGTGTTCAGGGGACACAAGTTCCGCTTCCAGCTCTACAAGTGGCTTCTACCATGACCTTTACCTACTTGTGCCACCACCCCTCCTGTACCCAAAAAGCAGAGAAGAAAGACTCCTGTCTTCTTTGCAGGGACACCAGAAATCTGTGGCTGCAAAACATAGAGACCTTTTGGTGCTTTGCTACACAAAGACACCGTTTGCATTCCAGAGGAAACGACCTTTGCAGCTGTGCCACATTACTACAGCCTCCAACACCCTGCTAAAAATTCCTGTCAGAGGTCGGGAGAGTCAGACCCACCACCAAACCAACCACACAAGATACAAGCGTCTTGCACACAGATTCATCTCTGAGCTATTGATAAAGCGACTACTCCACTTGCTCACTCCCATACTCAACCTAGGCCCCTTCGCTAACACCAGCAGAGGCCTCCTGGACAGCAGTCAGTTCAGCTGCATCCCTCAGCTGCGCCATGGTGCTTGCTTACAGACCCAGGGAAGAGACCAGTCGAACTGCAGTCCCTGCCTGTGCCATGCTCCTTCTCTGTTACCAGCTTCCTTTCTAATCCCTCAACACAGTTCTAAAAACTCCCCAAGCCTGTGTTCTGTATCTTCTCCAGAGAGCTGACGAAGGGACACGCTGTTGTGACAGGCTGACTCCTCAGGTACAGGCTGCTCAAGATACTACTGGTTTTTACAGGCATTGCTTCCTGACTGGTCAGGCTTTCCCCACATACCTCGCTTTCCCTGCTAGGACACTGCACTGAATCAGCTCTGCTGTGCCAAAATGCTGCCCCCTGCTCCTCCTCCCCCGCCCCATGGCCATCAGGTCTGACCCACGGGACACTGCTGGTTTCGGTGGCAGGCCCCAAATTCCCTGCCACCTCCCTGCACAGTCCCTTTGGGCACCCACCTTCTCATTTGGGAGCTCCAGACCTTTCCCCAAACTGCAGCCTTGTATTTGCCCTCCCTTTTAGAGAGCTTCGATCCTCCCAGCAGCGCCGCCTGCCCTCACCCACTTCCCCGTTTCTCCTCTTTCCAGATCCCCTCCTGCCATTTCTTCACCCAGGACACCCACAGCTCTCCCCTCCTAACTGGGGAGAGGCTCCTGGAGGCAACTCTCTGCCAGCTCTTGCTTCTCCTTATCTAGGAGGAATTCACAGTGCTACAGAAAAGATGTGGCGATAGCCAGATTGCAGGGCTACACATGCAGCACGAACTCAACCATGAAGCCACTGCTCGCCTCCTGACCCAAGCAGCACGTACATTAAGGTATCATTAAAAAAAAAAACAACCCACCCACAACCACTAAATAACAAACAGAAAGAGTCCTGTTATTAACAGTGCAAAGAACTAACGCCAGTCTCTGCTCTGCCTTAAAAATACAGGGTCAGAGAGGAGTCTCCCCCAATCCATAGCTGAGGGAGCCTCCAGCGAGCCCTGCCATGGGCAGGGACAGGCTACGTTAGCAGCTCACAAGTTTGGAGCACGGGAACGTTTCAGGCTTTGGCTCCGTGGCTCCCTTCTCTATCTTAGTGAGGAGTTTCTACACCGCACCCCGTTGCGTCTCCGCTCCTCTCCAAACCTTCGCTCACATCTGTAACTGCAAGTGCTGAGTGGCACCAGAAGCTGATCTAGAAAAGGGTACAATGACCACGGAAAAAACCAAACCCAACAACAAAGCCTCCAAAAAAAACCACCCAGAGGATCTTTAGCAGCTACTCAGTCATCAGATACAGGGTGTATAGGATATATCCTGTAATAAACACAAGGGTCCTGACGGCTCTTCCATGTTGAGCATCTCCTCGAAGGAAAACTGGACACAGCGCCGGGATATTTGAGGGGAAAGTCAACTGGTCTGAAGGAATACACAAACTCTTCCCATTAAAGTCTATGTTTACCACATGGCAAGTCAGTGATTAGGAAAATAGCATGACACGCAACTTAAAAGAAAAATGTTCCAGTACTGCGTTGTATGGGAAAAATAATTAAAAAGCATCAAAGTTTTGGCTCAGAGACACAGTTTCCACTTAAACATGTGACCGAGGCATCTTTTCTTGCTTTGGGAAAAAAAAAAAATAAAAAAAAAAATCCACCACTAGAGAAAAAATTTCTACAGCGCATATTTTCTGTAGTGATAAAACTCTGCAGATCTCTGTAGACCAGAATCAGCAGAACAGCCCGATAGCTAGGGTAAAGGCAACGCTTACATTTGATCTTAATCTACAACATCTGTAAGGATCAGGGAGAGACCAAGCGCGAGGCCTTGAGAAATCTCCCGGATTCTTAAAGAAAACATTTATGTTCTTGCTAAGCCGGCATCCTGCTCGAAGCCCCACTTGAGATAGTAACCCTAGAAACTGGACTCCTGCACCCGTATCAAGCACCCCGCACGCCAGCTGCCGGGGGAAGACGCGCAGCCCCAGAAAATAAAGAGGGGAAAACCCAGTTATGGGTCTGACCTCGACAGCGCCAACACTGAGAGGCACTAGAGTTTCACGACCTCCTGCAGCAAGTGCTTGGATCCAGCGCAGCTGCCGAAGCCGAGGAGGAAAGGGAGAGCGAAGGATTTGCAGCCTGCCGGGGGGTTCAGCTTCTCAGCCCCCCCCTCCCCTTATCCTGGCAGTTAGTGTAGCGCAGGGGCCGAGCTGCGCCCGCTCGCTGGCACCCCCGGCCCGCAGAGGGCACCAGCGAGGTGCGTTTGGAGCAGGCGGGGAGCGGCGGCGAGTCATTTCTGGTAAAACTTCTTCAATGCGAGGAATGTCACGGGCTGGTACGGTTGGCAAAGTTTAAGAAGAGACTTTCCTTCCCCCCC